>JBCAUA010111171.1:0-10019 GCA_038406235.1 Peronia verruculata
TTGGCCATCACAATCAAGTTATAAATTTCTGTGTTATTTGTTTTTCTTGAATTGTTTTGCTAGTTGCCGGCCTGACAATTCTATTATATTTTTATAAAATGATAATTATGATGATGATGATGATGATGATGAAGGACCAATTTGGTTTGAAAATTTGGCTTACATTTCGGCTTTCAAATCAACATCAAGATGAAGTTATTTATATGTGCTAATTGCTTTTTTAAATTGTTTCGTTAGATGCCGGTTGGACAGCCTTTTTCTATTTTGTAAAATGATGATGATGATGATGAGAATGAGCATTTATTTAAAACCAAATAATACACGATATTTTATTTATTTTATTTTGCTGGCCAAAAAAAGTGGTAACAAATGTGAATGCATTGAAAAACACAACAAAACGTGCTCGCGCACACACACACACACAAACACACACACACACACACATACACACACACACACGCGCGCACACGCACGCAGACACACACACACACACAATATTTACAAATGGTTAGTAAAACGAAAACAGCCACAAATTCTATTGTCGAATGAAAGAAGGGGACAGAAGGCGCTGTGTGCACTGGAAAGTTAAAAGGGCGTTGAGTAAACTGAGCAAAACAGAAGGCATGAAAGAAGCAAAATGGTTACTATACAAAAATATCACTGCTTAAATTAGTTAAATGTTACGTTACGGCAACATAAAAGACGGATATAACTGTACGCGCCTGCCATCTCTGGGCGAATCAGACCATATTAACATCATGCTCATTTCACGCTGCAGCACCTTACTGAAGTCATCGAAACCCATGATGAAAAGCATATGACAGTGGACAGGCGAGCGTATAGAACAATTACAAGGAGGTCTTGACTGTACAGAATGGGGAGTATGTAAAGAATCGTGCTGTGACATTGACAAGCTCACGGATACTATTAAGAGCTATGTACGCCTTTATGAGGATGACATTATTAAAATAAATGTTGTTAAATGACTAAAAAAAAACTGGACTGTCAAAGATCTCTGTGAAATTTTCAAAGGAAAAAGAAGGGCATATAAAGAAAATGAAAAGAAAAAAAAAAAAGAAGTTTCTGATTTTAAAAATTACGTTGAAGCAAAAAATAAAAAAATAAAAAACATTAAGGAATCTAAGGATAATTGTAAGATAAAAATTGAATCGTCCCCGGCAAGTAATGACGTCAGGGGAACTTGTTTTGCCTTAGGAAATTGACAGGATACGGCTCGGTTAAGAATACAATCTATTATATCCTTTCCACGTTGGTAGTTACTTCCGTGCTTGGAGTGCGATTTTTTGTGGGGCGGACGCGGAAGCAAAACGTCATAAGTGATTTACTTCCGTGTTTGAAATGTAAACAATAGAATGTGGGGCAGACAAGGAAGCGAAACGTCATAAGTGAACGACCTGTATAATATAATCTTATGGTCCAATAAAGTCGGAATCGGCAGAGATTTAAAATTCAAATAAAATTACAGACGTGGGCAACTGATACCCAGCTGTGTTATAGAATTTTCTTTAGTTTGATTGAATTTACCGAGTTGTTTTAATCTACTTTTTGAATGGCGAAGTATCATTAATTTTGTCATCCATCACTTCCGTACGGCACACATGACACGTTTAAAACACGTTTTCTTTGAGTAATATTCAGTTTAGTGAACAAAAATATCAGCATCGAGGTGCGCACGCTGGTCAAAAAACTGAACTCGCAGGACTATTTATTTTAAGAAACCTCCCCCGGAGGCCGTGGGGTACTCAGCTAGTGATAATATACCAGAACGGCTGTCCGGTAATAAATTGTGGATAAAATCCAGACAAAGATATATAAAAGTTTATTCTAATGCAAAATCCAGACAAAAAAAAAAAAATTAAGAAAAGCATTTCACTGTAGACTCTACACAATAAATATTTAACACAATCCAGGCAAAAAATAACTTTGAAAAAGCTTATCCCACTGCACAATCAGGACATAAGACATACAAGAACAATTTATTCCAGTCCATATATAAAGTTTATTCCAGTGCATAATATATAAAGTTTATTCCAGTGCATAAATTATAAAGTTTATTCCAGTGCACAATTATTAAAAAGTTCACACCAGTGCACAATGCAGAAAGATCAGTGCACGAGCCAGACAAAAATCAAAAAGGTTTATTCCGTCTACAATCCAAACAAATAATAAACAAAAGACCCAGCTTTATTACAATGCATAACCTAGGCAATAATAATTTTATAAAGATAAAGTTTATTCCAATGCACGATCCAGACACAGGATATATATATATATATATGTTTAATAGAATATAAATCAAGTTTATTCCAAAGTATATTCCAGAAAAAAAGGAAAAAAAAAACCCGTTCACTTCAGTATACAGTCCGGGCAAAAAAACAAACAAACAAACAAACAAACAAACAAAGTTTATTCCAGTATACAATCCAGGCAAAAATATATTTTAATAAAACACACACACACACACACCTACACACAAAACATTTTGTTCCTGTGCACAAGACGATATAATATAGATGTTTTCCAAAGCAGAGTCCACACAAGAGATAAAATCTCAATTCAATTAACAATCCGGAATAAGATCATAAAAAGTTAAGTCCAATGCAGAATCTAGTCAAAAGATTTTTTAAAAAATAATAATTTCTTTCAATAAATTTTAAAGGAGGGGGGGCGGGGCAGCTAGGTTTATGAAACTTGGGTCATTTTTCTGTTTTTGGGTTTTTGGCAGCTTTGGCTTCTATAGCATCGTTAAATCATGAAACAACAAGGATAATTTCACATTTTAGACGTTTACCACTTTAAAAATTGTATATAAACACCATGGAAACACTGCTTTTCTAGCACCGAAAACAGCCTGCAGTTCTTTGATTCACCCGTAACATAGCATACCATTATAAAGGTCAGGATTTCCCCTGTCTAAATTCACCCTCTTTTAGCAGCCAATCAGAGTTCTCAAGTTTATATAGAATTTATTTATAGCCGACCATGTATGACGTTTCCGTGATTTTGACCGACTTTACTGACCTCGTTAGCGTTCAGACGGTCTCGATTCGAGCTCGGAAATCACTGAAAAATTTCATTGGCTCGGATTTCTCCGTACTATTTTCTGATTAGTCGGAATATATAATTAGCAGTGTGGCGGCTTCGGATCACTAGGCAACTGGCACGCATGTCGTGTGTACCACACGGATCAATAATCTAGTCTTGTCGTAGTTTTTGGGCATCCAGCCGTTTGTAAGCCTTTCATCACGTTTCTGGAGAAAGTAAACACTCATGGCAGGACCTAAACACAGGGGTAGGAGCGACGTTCTCATGAAACTGAGAGCACAGCAATGGAAACTGGTAGCAGACACCGGTGAACAACAACAAAAGAACACATCAATTCCCAGCTCACTGTGATTTAGTGTCTGAGATCCAGATACCACCAGTCCCACACAGTCTTCATTTCAAAGAAAACTAGATCTAGATCTCATAACCTCTACAACTAATAAAACTTCATTCAGACACAAGTCATATCTATAGATCTGCATGTACGGGATGGTAGGGAGAGGAAAAACTATCGTTGAGCCAAGTAAACAAAAAGGTTAAAAGTATGGACAATGCATCTGGGATTGGGATGAAAAGAAGAAAGATCAGGCTGGAAGCCATTCAGAAGGCACAGGAAGAGTCCATCAAAGAGAATGAAGCTGCTGGATACAATGCTGGGCAACGCCAATGGTATTTATCGTATATTTTCAGCATTAATAACCGTTTTTGGCCACTTTCTTCAATTTTCTCGAGACAACTTTTTAAAACACATTTTCTAAAATAACCTTTACAATTGTGAACAGATTGTTATGAAATTTGACATGCATATCCTGTGATACTTATATGAGACCCGTTCACAGCCGTTTTTGAGCTAATTGGTATCGTTAACATTTCAGTGGTACCCGAAGTTCAAAATTTGCATATTTTTTACATTTTTGGAAGGTGCTCTCATTTCAGAATGATTTTGAAGTTATGAAATATAGGCGAATTATTTCTCTAAAAAGATAAGGATGAACGTATGAAGTCTCATACAAAGTTTCGTTGAAATTGTACAATAACTAAGAAAGTTATTTCAAATATTAAAAACTGTGTAAACAAAATCCAATATGGCCGCTGTAACCATAGCAACGAATTTGAAATCACATTTTGACATCATTTTTCTTCAGATTGTATTACCTATATTATGTCCATGTAATAAGAACCTTCTGGGTCCAATAATACTGATTTTCACCTCTAGGTGTAGTGTACCCCCCCCCCCCTTAATTCCCAAAGAGTGGAGTAAACCAATCAACCAAGAAGATGAAGTTGCCATGCATCATGATATTTGTTATCTGCAAAATAATGATACTAAAACAAGAAATGAAATTTGTGATAAAAACATGCCAACTGAATTAAACGGAATTTATAATCCTAATACAATCAAAAATGGTATTAAAGACAAAGTAAATTTAGGAATGGGGGATTTTTTTATTTTTTATTTTTTTTAGGTGAAAACTAAACCTAACTTCAGAGTTGGCAGAAGAGATACAATAAACAGGTGATTCGAAAATTTCAAAGGAGAAGAGTTATGGTAAGAGGTATAGATAACGTATGGGCTTCTGATCTTATTGACATGTCTTCTTTTTCTAAACAGAATAAAGGTTATATATACATTTTTGCAGTAATAGACGTGGTTAGCAAATACGGCTGGATGGTTTCTTTAAAAAGTAAAAGTGGAATGGATGTGTTCGAAGCCTTTAACAGTATAAAAGTTAGAATGCCAGAAAAACTCTGTGTTGATAAAGGAAGTGAATTTTATAACAAATATGTTAAGAAGGACTTTGACCTTTGCTCAACAGAATGAAGAAAAATCATCAGTGGTGGAGAGATGAAACCTAACAATGAAAGAAAACATGTTTAAATATTTCACAGCTAATAACACTACAAAGAATATCAATATATTAAACAATTTAGTAAATAATTATAACAACACATATCATGCATCAATTAAAATGGCTCCTGTTGAAGCCAGTACAAAAGTAAACGGAGACATTGTTTATAATAATCTGTATGATGATTTACCAACCAAAAGTGGCAAACCTGAATTTGAATTAAATGATAGAGTTAAGATTAGTAAAAAGAAAAAAATGAAAAAGGATATGCACCAAAATGGACAACAGAGATATCTACTATAGATAAAATATTACATACAAAATCCAATTAGTTATAAGATCAAATCTTTAGACGGTGAAGAGATTATAAGATCTTTTTATGAGAACGAGTAACAAAAGACAAAGTTCTAACTAGATTCTCTTGATACCTGTTCCCAGTATGTTATTTCACATTTGTCTAGATGTGGTTGTAAGTTCTGGTTTTTCAGGTTGTTTGGAAAACATTTTATCAAGTATAGACTTATCAACTGCTTTCATACCAGCATCTACGGCTGTGTTTTTGACTATTGGTGCAGCTATATCTTTAACAAGACTAGAAGCAACTTTGTTTGCTGTTTCACCTGTTACAGCAGATAGAACTTTGTTCGCTACTGCAGGTATAAGAGAATCAAAGAATCCTCTGCCGTATATATACTTTTTTCTGTTTTTGGCAAGCATTTGTTATTACGATATTTTAGATTGTAGAATTTGGTACAGTTATGGTGTGATAATTTTTTGTCTTAATAATTCATCAGAGATACTTACAAGTTCATTAACTATACCAAATGCATTATTACCTGCTTCCTTACTTGCTAATAACAGGCTCAATTGACTTACTAAAGCATTCAGGTCTGAAGGAAGAATTACTGTTCCTGTTCCAGTGATAGTTTTACTTCTTTGCCATGAAGGTTTTATTATTTCCCTATTTTTGTTTCTACTACTGGATTTAGGAGCGGGATTATAAGAATCGTTATTTTGTCTCATAGCTTTAGTGATTATAAGTATATCTGAATAAGTTTCCATGTCATTTCAAGATAATTCTGCGGTTCATTACTAGTTATTAGTTCCCACAAACCGGGAATTCCTTCGTAAGTTCTATCACATTATATTATAATATCTTCATCATTAACTTTTATTATTAATCAATTGTTATCAATTAAAGTTTGTTATCTTGAGTATGTATTCCATAGATGTTTTATCAGAGTCAGTTCAATTTAAATATTTCATCACATACTTTTGGACCATGTATTGATAGTTTTTTTCGATTGGACCTTCTAACGCAGGAATGCTTGTCTCTAGTAAAATTGCTGGTAGCTTTTTCAAAGGACCTAGACCAGATTCAATAGCTTTCTTTGTTTCTTCTGATGCTTTAGCACTAGCTTCAGACATCGGAGAAAATACTTTTATAAATTCTCGCCTGAGCTCAATATCACCAGTTCTGTCTCTTAAGCTGCTAGCGCGAATGTTTTTTCTTGTTTCAATGAAGTCTCTATTAAGTTGCTCTCTTTTATATGGATCACCTATTTTCGGAAACGATATTTTTAAATAATTAAATTTAACAGGGGAATATGCTTCCATAAATCTCCTAATATTCCACTACTATCATACACTTGACCTAAAAGACTTAAATATAATCCATCGCCAAACTGACCACCACCTTGTACAGGACTCAAACAAAGACCCTTTCCATCAGTTTCTATTTGGCAAAGACACCCCCCCCCCCCTCCTTTCTTTAATTACAACCCATCACCAAGAATTTTTTAAACTCCCGTAGACGCTGATCCTGTTATAGTCCCTATTCCAAGAGACTGCTATAGCAGGTTCAGCTTTTGAAAGAAGAGGTGATGCCATTCTGGCTAAAGCTGCTAAAAAAACACCTTCTATTTTTAGTTTGCGTTTTAATTGTGTTTTACTTAGTATTAGATTTACAGGTTTTCCCTTTCGTAATTTATTGATCTGGGTTTTTGTATCATCGACGCTCTCATTTTGGGTCAATTCTTATTGTAACTGATTCCATATTTTTTTTATAGCTCTTTGTATTTTATCTTTTGATTTTCTGAGATCCTGATATTTATTTTTTCGTACATTTTTAAAGAATTAAATTTCACGCTAATGAAATCTTATCGTAACAGTTTCTCCTAGTAAGTTTAGAATATCATTATCTTGGTCAGTGATTTTTACTTTGAAATTATTTATTGTTTTCATTGTAACTGGAAGATAAACAAGATTCCTAGATTTTCTATGATTTTATAACCATGTGATACATTTGGAAAGAACGAATAAATGATAGGAATGCTTGCACTATTCACCAAACTATCATTTATTAGGTCAATATGTACAAAGATACTATTAACTGTAAGAATATTTACAATGTTTTCTGATTCATGTGTTCCAGAATCATATATTTTATTTTTAAAACCTAGCATGTCAGGAAGAGAATTATCATCTTCAAGACTAACTCTGTATCCTCGGTTTATTGTCATTTCCGATTTCAGTGTATGGTTATTTGGTGTGGTGGTTATAGCACCATTGGTGAAATCCCTTCCAGTTAAACTTTAGATTGCCGAGTTTAAAGCCTTGATTTCATATGCACCTTCTGGAATGGTTATACTCTTCCAGGTTCTCCAGTTAAAATATTTGAACATGGTATTCGCTTTGTGAACATTAGGAAACGAGTAATAGGTTTCAAAATTAACCAGTGCTTTTCATAGTCTTTTTCTTTATCTAATTCTGAAGGTGGATTAAAAGAAGCTGTATCAAAAGCTGTTTTATTGCAGTTAGCAATCACTGCTCTGAGTGTTTAGCGCTTGTGTTTTTAGTTATTTCTTTTAAAATATCTTCCATTTTTTAAGGAAAAAAGAACGTGTCAAAATTATACCTATATTTCCCATTATCTTTCTGAAATGAATTATCTCTTACAACAAAACCATAAGGTTGTTTCCAACATTGATTACAAAATGATTTAAATTCCTCTAATGATATATCAGTGCTAACATGATCATTGTAAATACGATTTAAAAAGTTAGCATCCTATATAAATAAACAGATAACTTATTGCTTGCCTAGGTATTTTAAAATAATTATGTGCTAAATAAAAACAATCTACATTACCATGTCTACTTCTAACATTTTATAAAATAGAAAAAGACTGTCCAACCGGCAACTGACAAAACAAATTTGAATTTTTTTTTTAAAAAAAGCAAATAACACTTATAAATTTCTTCTTCTTGATGTAGAGTTGAAAATAATCTTCGCATTTATTCTGTTCTTCAAGTAATAGGTTATCAAATACCAATAAATGTTGGGTTCAATTCTCTCTGATCAGGCACGTCCTTTGCATCCTCATAAAACTGGCATACAGTTGATGATTTAAATAAACAATTTTCCCCAGCTTCCTTTAAAATCTGTTGTGGTGAAATATTGTTTCTGATACATAATCTCTATTGTTAAAAAATTTTAGTATAACAACCTGTCTTAATAATGACATACCCAGGCTGAAAGAGAGATTTTCCAAACACTTGCAATCCATTAAAATAAAGCCAGTTATGGTTACGAAGTAGGTTAAAAAATAAACAAGTCTTTCCACAACCAGATTTTCCAATAAACAACCCTTGTATTGATCTAGGCAACAATGGATTGTTATTTCTATTTAAGTTACTATTCCAAATTAAATTTTTTATTTCCATTTTCAAACAAAATAATTGTCAAAATCATCTAGATTTGAAGGATACTTGTGAATAGGAACAATAGCAGTTTGTGATGCATCGCCAAATAAACCAAATTTATCTACAGACATTTTTGTTTTAAAAAAATAAGTAAATTATGGAAGGTGTTTCAGAGGGGGTCAGTGGGAGAATAATAGAAAGAACCCTCGAAAAAAAAAAAGAGATAACCACTGTAAATAGGGGTAAAGTAGTGTTAAACATCGAGTGTCTGGTTTCGGTTTCGGGGTGAGCTAGACTCGTCTAAACCTATTACTTTTAACAAATCAAAATATTTTCTCCTTATTTACAAAGTAAAGTAGTTTATTATAACAATTCTCAACCTATGTTTTCTCTAAGTTAGTGAGTCTAATGTGCCATTTATATATTATACTACTAGTGAACCAAACTCATCCATATCTTATTCTTTTTAATGATTTTTAGAGTCATTTTTACTGTTTAGACACGTAAACCAAATTCGCCTACATATACTACATTTTAACAATTTTAAGGGCAGTGATAATTTTTAAAAATAGGGGTGACCCGGACTCGTCCATATCTACTATTACTATCCATCCATCCATTAATCCATAAATTCATTCATTTATCCATCTATTCGGCTTTACTTCCTTCCGTCTGTTTCTCTACTGGACTATTGTATCCCTAACCCCTCCTGTCCCCCCGTTTCATCCCGTCGGTCATTTCTGTGAGAGAGCCTTTATATTAATTGTGCAGTTATATACTTTTGTTGATGCAGTGTCTGTGAAGTTTATGTCCTTTCTTATGATCAATTTTGACCAACCTACCCTCATCCGACTGCTACTATCTCCCCACATCACAACAGATCAGAACATGAAACAGAATACAAACCGACAAATGCCCACAGGCAAACAGACTGAAAGACAAAACGACAGATACACTCACAGGCCAGTAGTGAAATTTTGAGAGACACATGGGGGGGGGGGGGGAACAACAAACAAAAGAGTAAAACAAAACAAAACAAAAAAGAGAGAGAAAGGCTCCCAATAGGCAAGCAGTCATATGGACAGACAGACAGATAAACAATGTAATATAAACAACGTAACTAACCGCCATCGTTATATCCTGAAACAGATAGGGTATAATCAACGGGATCAAGATGAAAGCTTGGATAAATTCTCGTGTAGTTCCTGCCATGAAGCTCCATGTCAGCTCTAAATTCACACTGGCCATCTCCCATGAGACCTACTATGTCCTTTAGGCCTGTTTTCACAAAATAAATAGAGAGATTGATAAAAATACAGATATATCCACAGAAATATAGCCAGAGCGACAGAGAGGATAACAGATGGATATAGAACAATAGATAGATAAATAGATAGAT
>JBCAUA010111182.1:0-10018 GCA_038406235.1 Peronia verruculata
AGTCAGTTTTCTATAGGCTAGCATCCAGCATTTCCGCAAGCCAACTGGTTGGCTCACCGTAGTGAATGAGTTAATATGACATGTGGGTTGGTGTCTTGTATGATATTCATCTATTACGACTATCTCTGACGACATCATGGCTTAGACGGGTGTCATGTTCTTAAACATATCATTATAGCACCGGTGTCGGCATTGGTTTTCTTTCCTTTATCTCGTTTTCCGTCTTTCAGCCCTCTGTCAGGTTCCCCACCTTCTCATCTTCTCTCTCTCTCTCTCTCTTTCTCTCTCTCTCTCTCTTTCTCTCTCTCTCTTAATCTCAAAAAAAAAAAAAATTAAAAAATCAGATTTTGATATAGATTGCAATGTAGCCTGGTGATTATCCTCGGCTGAGACATTTTAGAATAATAGCGAATTACATTATAAACAAACATACTATTTCAGCGAATTAAATTATAAGCAAACACACTCATTCGGTGATTACTGGGGCACCCAAAGGTTTGTTTTTTTTTTTCAATTTTTGTTTTTCTGTCCTCCAGTCTTACTCCTGGCTTTCTTCCTCTGTCTTGCTTTCTCTCTCTTTGTCTTTCTTTCTCCTTCTCTCTTTCTCTCTCTCTCTCCCTCTCTCTCTCTCTCTCTCTCTGCCGTATCTCCTCTCTTTCTCTCTCCTTTATCAAGTACAGGGGTCCATATATAAACTGTGCACAAGAGCTTCATGTTATATGTTCAATGTCATATAATTATTACAGTACTACCTACGAGCGAGGTTTCATCTTCCTCCAACATGGCCGAGAGGTCTATCGTCACAAGGAGAGGATGCTACGTTTGATTGACATCATGCCACGCCTACCACTGGGAATGCCATCTGACTTCTTCAGATACCCGGATGTGCAATACAAAAAGGTATCGTACCACCGACTTCTGTCTATTTTATTTTTCTTGCTAGCTAACTAACTCTCCTTCTTTTTATTCCATCTTTCTATCACTTTCTTTCACTCTTCCTTTCTGCCCGCTCCTTATCATTTCCTCCAGTCTTTTACTTATAAAATCTCTGATATATCTTATAATATTTATTCAATACCTCTCGTACATTTCATCTTCTCTCATGAAATTCAATCTATATTAATCAAAAATCTCATTGATATCTCTCATGAAATTCAATCAATATCCCTAAAACAAAAATCTCATCGATATCTCTCAGAAAGTCTTATCAGAATCTCCTATCAATATCTTTCACAAAATCTCATCAATATTTCCCAGAAAACCTCACCGATTTCATCTTCTCCCCATCCCTCTCTGGTGGCTTTTTAAGGGAATCTCGTCATCAGTTTTCTTGATCTCTTTCTCAATACAGACAGGCTATATGTCTTTAATGACGATAGACTGTTTTTTCCTTCCCGCTCTCTGTCTCTTTCTCTCTTTCTCTCTCTCTCTCTCTCTCTCTCTCTCTCACACACACACACACACACTCACAATTATACACACTCACACATACATACACAAACAAGCATCTACATTTAGAAAAGAACAGACAGTGTTCGTTTGTCTGGGAGGAAACAGGCCTGATTCAATCTCAGTTATAATCCTGATCTCTGTAAGCAACATCTTCTAGTGGTGTACTGCTTCATCTTCTGCACCTTCTGGCACATACGTCAACTTAAACATATCCCTACAACTGCACCCACATTACCTGGTTAAAAACTCACAGATAATCAGTATGCAATTATAGAGTGCGTACATCCATGTCCTAAACGAGAGTACAAACTCAAAGTGCGTACATACATTAGTTTAGATCATGGATTTCACACAGGAATTCAATTATAACTTCATTTAGTTTGGCATACCTGTATAAATTGTCATTTTAACCACCGACATCCAATTCGGAATGATGACTGACAATGAAATTGTTTTCTGTGAACTATTTTGCATCTGTTGTGGCAGATTTTCAAACAGTTACCCATACAATATTCTGTAGGGTGTTTTGACGATCATTTTTTTATAAGGAAGTGCTTAGGGAGGAACATAAGTTTTATGTCCCTGCCTAAACACAGATTTATAGAGGGACACGTGTCCCTGTCTAAGCATGGACTTAGGGAGGGGAATGAGTTATAAAACATAAGTTATAAGTCCCTTTCTAAGCACAGATTTACAGATGGATGTGAACACATGTATCCCTGTTCAAGCATTGATTTAGTAGGGGGATATGGGGCTCTATAACGTCATTTGATCCAGAGGTGACTGTTGACCTAGTTCTATTCAAACACAGAGGAGACAACATTCTTGGCTGTATGTAATTTATATGTGTGTGTGTGTGTGTGTTTGTGTATGTGAAAACTCAACAGTTTAACTAATAGACGTGTTGCATCTCTTTTAAATTTCAATATTGAAGTGTAGCTCCATCATAATCACTTGTCATTCACCTTCTTCTCTTTCGTATTCACCATCGTCCGTCATAATGTCAGTAGGCTACATGTATTGTTATCTGCTCATCAGCACAGTTTATTTTCTTAATCACTTTTATTGTGCCGCGTTCGAATTCCGCAAAGTTCTGAAAGTTCTCCCTACATTTAGGGTTGGATCATACTCTTGTTCCTCTTCTTCGGGAGGTGCTACCACACAAATATCAGCCTCAGTGGGAGCTGCCATGACTGTTTACAAAAGTGATCTGATTCAGGCTTGCCTCCTAAATTACGCTTGATTAGTTGAGTAAAAATAGTGCATCGCATATTTTGATGAGGTACTTATCACATATTCTTCTCTAACTTTACGCTTTCTCAATTCTCTAAAAGTTGCCCTTAAAAGTGCTTGGGAAATCAGTGTTAATGGAATGGCATATTATATTCATGTTTCATTGTGGCAGTATAGTGTTAACACTGCATTACAAGAGCAAATCAGAATGTCCATTTTCATAAATTAATTAGAAATAATAATGAAAAAAAAAGATGTTATAAATATTTGTTTTTCAAGAATTTTTTTTTTTTTTTTTCATTATTTGAAGGTGTAAATAGTCCTCGATGAAATGTGTAACACTTTTTAGTCACTCAGATCCAATGTGAATTTCTAGCTGTGGTAAGGAAAGGGTTAAGGCTAGTACAGTACGAGCTTCATGTTACTTTATTGTGAGCTGTTTGGAAAGAAAAATTTCAGGGCGAAGTATGATGAATCAGTCTTAAACCAGATCCGATTCTTCTACAGTTTAGATGTGACAGGCAATGTATAGAAAGGACATCAAAAATGGAATTTGCAAACGTAGACAAAAGACAACACAATTATTGGACAGTAGGGCACGCTATTTTGAAGATGTCATTACATGACAGTACAGGAGGTTGGGCTTTGAGTTCTTTTGGCAATTTATCCTTCATACCATGCTATGGTGGCTTGGTCGTAATTGCCTAGATGCCAGTCTCTTGCACTGCGCACTGGAATTCCTTCTTTTTTTGCGTCTTCTCATTTGTAGGTTTGAGCATTTTGTACTTTCATGCCGGTGATCTAAACCACTGGTTGACAAAAGTTTTTGCACCCCTGACCCCTTACCCAAAAGCTGGAAACCCACCCAAACCTCTCCTATCAACAGTTTGATTTACATTTTATTCTCTGTGATGGAGACGGGAGGAAACATCTAAGTTAAAGTCTATTCAAGAATTCTGTAATAATTTATTACCAGATTAATGGCATGTAAAGACATTGAACCGCTGTAGCATACGTTGTTGTTGTTGTTGTTGTTGTGGTGGTGGTGGTGGTGGTGTTTCACTGATCGAAACCAAAAATATTTATATATGAGCATAAAAAATGTAACTGATGAGCTAAAACTAATTTTATCCAAAGCCGCCTCTAGCAAGGCGAAGCAACTCGCCAAGGCTTGGCAACCCCCTTGACGGTCACGATCCATCAGTTTGGGAACCCCTGATTTCGACTGTTTCGTCTATTTGTAATAACAGAACACTATTGTAGATAGACAATCTGTCTAGTCGAGCTACTTGTCTGGGACACTGGCTTCTGCATGGTTACAGAGGTCTGTTAAGTGCACCAAGTTCTCTTGTCCGGTGCTTTTGGAATGCGCGTTGTACTTTTTTTTTTTTTTTGGTTAGATTGTTTGCTTGTTGTTGTTTTTGTTGCTTTTGCTATTTTTCAAGTACCACTTCAGATGGGATAAGTACTCTTATAAAAGCAAACAATATTATAATGTACAGCAAGTTGTCTGCCTGTTTCTGTAACTGTTCATGGCGCCAAAATCTGATTCAGTGTTGACGACCTTTAAGAAGTGGTTTGTCGGTTTTTTCGATGGGACAACAACATCAAGTAGTGCACTTCTACATACGATGGGTGTACCTGCTGCTTCACATTAATTTGATCTATTTTTATCGATATCTCAAATGATTCGAAAAGTCTATGGCGCCCGTATGGCGCTTTCCCTTATACTGATCTTCTTCTCTTTTCTACTTTTCCTTCTTTTCCTTCTCCATCTTCTATTTCTTCTTCGTCTTTCTCGTTTCGTTTTACTGTTCCCTCTTCCTCATCTTCTTCCATATTTTGTTTATTTGATATCAAACTTAACTTGGGTTATTTACAAAAATGTATGTTTCAGACCTTCCATTAATGTAAAAATACAGCAATTAATCCTACATAAACATTCCTGGTTTATCATTCCTTTCATCATCTCTGAGCAAACTGCAAACAAGAACGTAGAATGTCAAGGTCAGCCATTTCGTCTGTGCCAATGACGTCATCACCAGGGTGTTTAATTCTCTGGCTTCCCTATCTATTCATAAACTCATCTCAGAATGTGTTCAATTCCTACTGCTGAGGTCTAAGTTCACATTTCTTAACATTAATTTCCACCCATTAATTTCTCTCACAATAAACACGAATCTAAAAACAATCAAAATGATCCTGAAAACACACGAATAAAAAAGATTGACAACATAACAACCTTACATATTCATTGAATCATTAAAAATTAAAAAGATGTTAACTGCTAATTACTTTTAAAATGTAGGCCTACTGTTTAATTTACTTACTGAAAAACATTGAAAACCCTTGGGCTTCTCCTACACAATAAGCAAAACAATCAGTCAATATTTTCTTTATACATAGCAAATATCGTATTCACATTTTACATGTTTTATTTATTGTCCTGAGGAAGAGCCAAGAAGGTTTTAAAAAATCTGGCTAGTTATCTCAACTGACTGAATTTCTACCACTTCGAATTTTACATATAACTGTTATGTCATGAGCTCAGTTCTCCGTTACTCTATTTCCATATTTCGCATTTTGAGAAAAATTTAAGTTTTTATGTTTAGCAACTGTTTTTGCACATAGGGGATAGGACAACAGCGTTTTCAAATCTACCTGTTTGGCCATGTGATCGGTGAAATAAACACATGGTAGATTTACTATCCCTCTTTCATATGACCTATGATACATCTCCAAATAGGCCTGAAAGCGAAGATAAGAGTAACAAAGAACTGAACTCGCGATTTGTTTCTTTTTTAGTATTTGATAAGACCCCGGTAGACAGTAGTCTTATATTTTACAAGATTTCTATAAAATGGTCCTGAAACTAAAAATGACTCTAGTCCTTTTCTATCTGTTTTCCATCCGCAGTTATGCCTGGACAAGGAAGGCCGCCGTGTTCTGGCCTGCTTTGCTGGGATCGTGTTCTTGTGTGAGAAAAGCATTCAGGACCGATGGCAGGGGCAGCAACTCAGGAAAGAGCTATGTGCGGACAGGATTGAAGGGTTCTCGTTCTTACCAGCCAACATCATGTCGGTCAACGAGAAAATCTTTGGTAAGTTTTGCCTGTCTGTGCCTTACACAGAGCAGAGAATAGATTGGACGTCTCTGATTTTGCTCTCTCTGTATATCTGTAGACCCCTGATCTTTTAAATTCTATCTTTGCAAGAATGTCCTCTTTCTTTCCACATTTCTTTCTTAAGCATTGCTTCGTTTGAAAGTGATATTCAGTTCTCTGATCACAACGTATTGCTGGTAATATTCTTTCTCTCTCTCTCTCTCTCTCTCTCTCTCTCTCTCACACACACACACACACACACACACACACTTATACACCAACACTTAGTTTCTCTTAAATTAAATAATTTATCACGATGTTTAAAGAAAAGCGCTAAAGCTCAGCTGTCAGTTGAAGAAAGAAAAGTTTCCAGGGACAGTACGGTGAAATAAAATCAAGGTCAAGTGATCATGTAAAGTTCGTTGGTGATCAATGCAATCAAAATATTTTTTAAGATGGAAATTAGGTATCGCTGTGTCTATGACCGGTGAAACGTCTAGATACTTGATATAAAATATGGCTCTTTTTTTCTCCCTCCCCCACAGCGGCCCAAGTTGACCAGATCTGTGAGCTGGCAGCCTATGGAGCCACCACTAAGTTGGCTCAACAGCTGGAGAAACTCCCTTCAGATACAGTGCCGGAAACTTTCCGTGACAGATCCCTGGCTACGCCCCTGCACTATGCTTCTAGCAACGGCCACCTGGGCTCAGCTGAGCTCATTGTGGGCAGGCTGGGTCGAGAAACCCTCTACCTCCGGGACGCCTATGGGAAAACGCCCCTGCACAAGGCTCTCTATGGCAGCCATCTGGAAGTGGTGGGATTCCTTCTTCAGTTAGGTCCAGATCTTCAATGCAAGGATAATTTAGGTTTCAGCTGCAGTCGTTTAATCGTCTCCCTATCACCCAGCAGCACAGGGTATCTTCTCACGAGAATAGAGGCCTCAGTTCTGGACTCGTCTCTAGTGTTGCATTTCCTGAGTTATGCCTTCCAAACCAAAAACATCTCGGTGTGCAAAGCGCTTTGCCAACATGTACACCCGGTTCAGGCTCCTTTCTATCGACCACCCTTGCACCAAGCTGCAGAGCTGGGCAATGTTGAATTAGTGGAGTTGTTAATGCAGCAAAGAACGACTCCTCGTATTGTCTACGACAAACAGTACTGCGATAACATCAGCATATTCTCTCTGGAGATCTATCGGCGAAGCAGCAATGCAAGAGAGATGAGAACGCACTCAATCTCCGAACATGTCATGAAAGAGACTTACGAAACAATGGAGTCCTTAGCTAAGAAGAAGAAATACGAAGTTCAAGATCTGGATGTGATTTCTGATTTGGATGTTCTGTTGGACGACGCCGCGGATTCTTATCATCGACCTGATGTCCACGATACGGATGGTCATCTTCCTTATCATTACGCCTGTCAGCATGGACACAACGACGTCATCGACTTTCTGTACTACAGCGCTATGGACAACGCCGACTTTGTGAAAGGCTTGAAGCTGGCACTGTACTGGAAGAGATGTCCAACTGTCCAGTTACTGGTCAACCTCAGGCCGGAGTTTGTGGTCAGTAGGTCCATTTTAGAGACTGTGGTCAAGGAGATTGATAAGGATTTTACCAAGAAGGCCAAGTACCTGCTGCCTGTCTTAAAACAAAGTCCACTGTTGCTGAGCCGATTCGTACCTCAAGCAGCCGCTCTGAACGACACCAATGTCCTGGCTCAGTTACTCAATCTCAAAGTAGCTATGACTGGTGAGGATATCATGGGCCGGTGAGTGCTGGACTACGTTGTTAGTCATTATAATATTGTCAGTTATGTGTAAAATTTCCACTCAGCGTTGTCATTGATGTGCCGTGTTAGAGAATGCATGATTTTATGCCATCATTTATGTCTCTACTATTAAGCATTTGTCGTGTATAACATTCTATCTCATCTATACGAATGTGGTATATTTTAATGTTCAGTAACTACATCATAGTATTACCAGTCTTGAGGATCGCGCGTGTGATGTTATCTGCCAAGTGTAATTATTGTTCAAGATCATGTATTGTAAGGCATTTATCTTATAGTGCTTCATGTCGTATTATATTACGGGATATAGCGCATTATCAGTCATGTGTTGTGTTATCAAACATGAGACTATCAGTCATACAAAAGACCACATCACAGTATGATACAATTAGAATTTTTTTTTTTTTCATTCAGACAACAAAATATTCATTTGATTGGAACAAATATTTCGGTTAAATTCGACAGTAGTAATATCATTACAATCTCCTACATTTCCGTTCCAGCAACTGGCAATCGTTGCTCAATCAAATTTATCTAAATCTCATTTTCTCTTTTTGTTTCCGAGACCAACATGGGATTTCTTCCTTATTCTGCTACCTACCTAAGAGTAGAAACTTGTTTTATTTCGATCTGGGTATAAACCATTCAACAACTACAACAAAAAGATTTTTTTTTTTTTTTTTAAATATAAAAAAGGACCTAAAAATATAGTGGGGGGGGGGGGGGAAAAAGAACCCTTTTGTTGGTTTGGTATCGATCAAATGATGGAAGACATCAATTCTATTGGAATTTTTACATGTAAAAAGTGAAAAAAAAAATTGGAAGCATCGATATATAGAACAAAATACCGTATGTGTGTGAGTTTTCATTGATAGAAAGTCAAACAGGTCTTCGATCATGAGAGACATCATTGTGGAATCATACAATATTATTTTGTTGCTGTGTAACTATCTTTTGATAAAATGTGGCCATCTTTAGATTTTAGATGACATATAGATATAGATGAGTCTGGCTTCTTGAATGGCTGTATTTTCTTAGACGAGATTTACGCCATAAACATTTCTTACTAGGATTCAGATATCTTAGAACATTGTCTCTCGTGCTTCAAAATCATTGACTATTCTATTCTATCCTATCCTATCCTATCCTATCCTATCCTATCCTATCCTGTCATATCCTATCTACTCTATCTTATCCAATCCAATGACATCCTATCCTATTTTATCCCATCCTTTCATATCCTATTACACCTTATCCTATTCTTTCCTACCTCAGCCTATGGTATTCTATTTTATCCTTTCCTATCCTCTTCTACCTTATCTCGTAGTCTTAATAGAAACAGGAGTGTCATAGAAGATTTCACAACCAGCCCCTCCATTCTTCTCGACTCTCAGACACTTTTCTGCAGTGAAATGTTATTGAATATAAGGCCACTCCATGCATTGATTTCTCCCTGCCATTCTGTTACCCTGTCTTCCTCCCCGTCCCCTCACACTGTTTTCCGTGGAATTGTCTTGTTAATCTTGATACTTGACCCTACCCTCTCTTACTCTTGTGGACCACTTGGCTCCATATGTCCAACAGCTTGCCTTACTCTGATCTGAACTTTCAAGCCTGAATTCAAACTATAATTACTATATTACCGCCATAGGACAAAGTTGTGGTAGCTGACTCTAAGCCTTGATGCTCCTTTCATCATTTCTAATAACTGTCGTTACAAGAACACGAATATTTCAGTCATCCATGAGGAAATAATCTTGACCAAAGAAATAACTGAGAATATTATAATCGTTTCTACCATCAGCGATATACGTATCAAGTTATAGTTCCTCTTCATTTAGCCAAACTCTTATACTAGTTGTGATATATTTTAGTCTATCTGTGTTTATGTGGGAATGTATGTTAAACGAATATCGAAAGTGCACACGGTGTCTTTATCAACCTTGAAAGATATTTCTTTCTCAGGACATTTTTTCGTCTTTTCTTTATTTTATGTTATTATAATCCTGATAGTCAGGGAAGGCACTACCCTCGTTAAATGGTCCCGGTATGTTTCTACGCGGAAGTCGCGAAAATGGCACATATTCATAACTAAATTCCAATTAAATCATTGCAGATTAGTTGCTGTCATCAAGATTATAACTGTACTGGTAACGTCTGAGCGTTTCAGATAGCAAATAAACTTTTTGGTTAATTATTTATTAGTGTTGTGCTCTTTCTCCAAAGTTCGGGTTAGGTTAGGTTAGGTTAGGTTAGGTTAGGTTAGGTTAGGTTAGCTTAGATTAGGTTAACTTAGCTTAGGTTAGCTTAGGTTAGGTTAGGTTAGGTTAGGTTGGGTAGTTTAGGTTAGGTTAGGTTAGGATAGGTTAGGTTAGGTTAGGTTAGGTTAGGTTAGGTTAGGTTAGGTTAGGTTAGGTTAGGTTAGGTTAGGTTAGGTTA
>JBCAUA010111193.1:0-10018 GCA_038406235.1 Peronia verruculata
TAAGGGTGGGGGGAGTTGACCCCAACACTTTCTCCCCCCCCCCCCCCCCAACTCCACCCCTCTCCCTCCACCTCACTATAGCACTAAGTAAAGAGAAAATACTCTTCACTCTGAACTTCAACGATTCAGCGAAAGTCACACAGCCTCAGTTTTCAACTCTTCCCCCGCCTTCCTCCATCCCTCCCTCAGTCTTTGCCCTTTTTCCTTTCTTCTTTCAACTTCCAGCTGGTGTCTGTGTGTGAAGTTATTTTAGGTTCCCGTGGGTCAACCTGCCCCCGGCCTATCAATCAAATCTGTCAGGTCTGGCCTGATCGAAATTCTATGTCCTCCCCTCCCCTCCCCTTTGCCTTTCACCTCAACCTTGTCTGCCCTTTATGTATTTTCAGCTACAGAGCAGGGATTCTCAACTTCATGTAAATTATACCTTAAAGAATGGACAGACGGACGCTGACAATTACGAAAATACCGAAACGGACACTTAGATGGAAAGGGGTCAGATTTTCAGATGCAAATACAGAGGTAGATAGTTAGTAGGCAGGCAGGCAGGCAGGCAAGCAGGCAGGCAGGCAGGCGGGCCGGCAGGTAGTTAGGTAGGCAGGCAGGCAGGCAGGCAGATGGATAAAAACGAACTGTCTGAAATGTTCCAGTTCTCGGTTAAATAATTATGTAGGTAGAAAGACAAGTTCAACTTTCTGAACAAATCAAAACAGAGATAGGCTTATAGCTGGAAAGATGTTTAAGAAGCGCGAAAAGAACAGCTTGAGAATCCTGGCCTAGGCCCCATACTTTTAATCAAAAGTTTGCCCAAATTTAGAGAAAAAAAAAATCCGAAATACAAGCATTCATTATTCTCTGAACTAACATTTTAAGCCTCTTATTTATCAAAAACTCACATCACTTTCTCAATCAATGAACATAAAACTCGATCGATTTGAGATCAAAGGAATTTATTTGAGAACGGTCGTGTCTAGACCGGATTCATCTGAGAGTCTAAATTGATTTAACGCGTAACGTTTCTGGGTTGGTTCAGGACGATGTCAAATTTAATAGAAAAAAGACAACACTAAATAAAATCTTCCATGAACCCAAGAACAGCATACACACTGACACATACATATACAGACATAACCACGACTCACACAAACACACACATATACACACACACACATCTCGTCTTTTGTTAGTTTCGTCTTCCAGGCTTTAATTATCCAAAGTTCTAAACATATTTTGATACTTCTTTTATAACTTGTAAACGCATCGTCCATACGGTATATTATACTTTGAACACCCTTTTTGACATGTAAACGTATTCACCATGCTAGGCACAATATAACCGTAATCGTGCTGATGTGCCGTTAAATTCCAACACAAACAAACAAGCAAACGCACACACACTCAAAACGCTAATGCTCACTACTGCTATGGCTTTTAGTTACCTATGAAAACAGTTCATTTAGTATTCTGATCGGTGCCATAGTGGAAATCATTAACTTCATCATCATCACCATCGTCGTTATCATCATCATATTATCATCATCATTTTTGTACAATACAATAAAACTGTCACCTAACAAAACAATTTAAAAAAAAAAAAAAAAGCAAATAACATATATAAACAACTCGATTTTGATGCTAAGTTCTCTGAGAAATTTTCCAGCCCGCTTGGCTCTTCGTCGGGACAATATTATCATTATTATCATTATCATCATCTACGAACTTGTCTGTAGCAGACAATGGCGGATGTTATCCACCCCTCTATTTCACTAAAGGCTGATGAATAAGTTGTTATTCACTGTGCTGTTAGCTGCCCAGTGTTCAGGGCGCGGTACCTTTGATGAGCATAGGTCTCTCAGTGTCTGTTTTGATTTCATTCGCTTTATTTTCAGTGTTGTATTGTCTCCCTCGATTATATTGTAGCCTTTAGTACTTTCTACAATTTGGACACACCAAGGGAGAGAAGAACCGTGCTAGGAGGAGACAACGATATACATGTACAGATACAAAAACACACCTTTTCATCTATCCATTATTTAAAAAAAAGAAGGAGGAGGAGGAAGAACAAGAAAAGAAGTAAGGGAAAAAGTCAGTGATGGGAAGACCTGAAAAACAAAAAGACGTAGGAAAGGCATTACTTATAAGAACTTTAATCTACTCCAGCGGGATGAAAACAAAGTGTTGGAAGTATTGTAACTTTGTAATACATTGGGGGAGGGGGGGAGGAAGGAGGGGGGGGGGGAGGGATAACAGAATAATAATAATCCTGCACAATAATGGCCTCCCTCCGTTAAGGGCACAGTGTGTCAAAGAAAGAGCACACAATTCTGGTAAATGATTGCAAATTCTTGTTCGTTGTAACACGGAAGGACAGTCGGCGAACACTAAAGACATTTTAAGAGAGCTAGAGACAGACAGATTGATAGAGACAGAGAGAGAAAGAAGAGAGAGAGAGAGAGAGAGAGAGAGGGCAAACAGAAAATAAAAATTCCTTGAGTGACGATAAACCAAACCAGCCAAAATGTTAACATCAAAATGCGCGCATGCAAACGCTTTTCACATTTTTTTTTTTTTGTCGGAGGGTATAGTTCTTTCTTTCCATCATGTTATTCTTTAATTATATTTGTCTAAAAAGAGGAAGAAAAGGAAGGAAAGAAAGAAAGAAATTCCTGACGAATATTATGGCCTGTTTATTAATCAACAAAATGAATCTCTTTCCTGTCGTCAACTACATGTTAGATCCTCTTCCTTCCGCCTCCCCCCCCCCCCCCATTTTTTTCCCGTTACATTTACTCTCGGCCCTTTCGTTTACTCATACACCGATAGGCTCCAGCCGTATTATGTATATATCGAAGTGTACTGGTCTAGCCATCTCTCAACTTCCTCCGCCATCCTAAAAATTCCACAGGATAGAATCTGCTGGAGCGGACACACTGCCACACCAGGATCCTTGTGGCGGTTGCTGTACTGATCAGTTTACTCACAGATTTGCCTGGGAATTCTCATCCGAGTGCCAAACTGCTCAAACGTGCCGGAAGATGGAATCTGCCATCCATCTGTTTGCTATCTCTCTGTCTGTCTGTCTGTCTGTCTGTCTTATCTTTCTATCTGTTTCTCTGTCCCTTCCTTTCCCCCTTTCCAAACCAGAATTTTTTTCCTCCCTCACGCGTGTCAACTAAAGAACGGCTGGCAGCGTGTCGCGGTTGCCGTAGAGACAAGCAGACAGAGTAAATATGCCTGAGCCAAAACCTCACGAGAAGTTTCCTCGGATATTTTTTTTTTTTCCTCAATTTGCAGAAAAAGCAACAACAACAATAACAACATTAACGACAACAAACCACAAAAACCAAAACGATGATGAGGATATTAGAAACGATAGGACAATTTTACGACGACAACAGCAATGGTGACCATGTCACATGAATGACACCAAGAATAGGAACAATAACAAGTGACAAGACTGCCAAGAAGATAACAATTACAGCAAATACAAAATCAATCAGAACAACAACAACATCTCTACAGCATAAATATCAACGACGATATATCTCAGATGTCTGTATTTCAGGTATTTGAATAGCATGTGTATAAAGTATACATTCACCCGTGTCGTATGTGTAGGTGAGTGTGTAAGGTGTATGTAAATGAACAAAGTGTGTATATTAATGTGGATATTGTGTGACTATCCTGAGTTCGATTGTGTCACAAAGGCATTACCAGCGCTGAACAAGATTATACTACTTGTATACTTCTCACGAGGCTGAAAAAGCACATGTCTGTGAGGTATCGGGTGCAGCTATTGGAGTGATAAAAGGTTATAAAGCGCTTACAGCTAAAATTGTACAAGAATGGGCATTGTGTATCTGCAATCCATTTCCACATTATATTATTACAGTAAACATAAACATGAAATTGAACAATGGAAGAATATCGTTATTGAGATTTCCACGCCAAGAAAGAATGGATGGTTTCTGGATCGACTCTTGCTCACGTCATGATAGTAAACTATATGTTGTCACGTGATGGGTGGCTCCCGACTTCTTTGTTTACAATGTGCAAAACACTGTACTGTCAACCACTAATGCATCATTGGTCACTGGTGCACCGGTACAATAAAACATTGCTGTAACAATAATTTCGAGGGCAAAACGAAAGAAGGGAGTAGCTGTCCCACAGTGAAACAAAAGTGTGTAAATTTTAGCTATTTGCTGTGAACGTCCGATCCATTTGCAGTACAATTTACTGCCTTGTTTTTGTTGTTGTTGTAATTTTACGGCACACATTTGGCATTTTTCTATGTCAAATTCTTGTCGGATTGTAACATCATAGCCTAAACAACGCTTATTAGCAATACAACATTTCAATGTTATTTTAAGGCATGTGTCTGGCATTTGTCAATGCCAACGTTTTGCCATATCTTTACAACAAAACTTTTATAGTGCATGAATTTAAGTGAAAAGACTCGACATGTTTTTCACAAAGGGAGTTGATTACCGGACGGTAAAGCTTCTGATCTCACAGATTGAAAACGACTCAAATGACATGGATAAAACGCTCTTGTACCGAAAGCCGATCAAATGAATCAAGAGAGGCAATTGTAAGGGGAAGTGAGACAAAGAACTCGTGTAAATCCGGGACTCTTTCATGTGAAACTGAGATCTAGGTGCTATCGATTACCGCTCAGTTGAACTTTGTTTACTGCAAGACCCTCAGCGAGAAGTCCGTCCGCAAACAATCTTGTCACTTCATAGAGAAGGGTTGCCACAAAATACCATAAAATAGTATGCTACAAGATGCATCATGCTATGAAAGTTATATACATTATTTATTTATTTATTTATTTATTTATTTATATAATTATTAAATTATCTTTTATTTATTTTATTTATCATTTACTCATATATTTATTTCATTTCATCTCATCCATCCATCCATCCACCCACCCACCCATTCACCCAATCCAATGTAATCCAATCCAATCCATCCATCCATCCATCCATCCATTCTTTCTTTTCCATGTATTGATGTACTTAGATTTTTAATTTTTAATTAATTAATTTATTTATTTATTTATTTATTTATTTATTTATTTATTTATTTATTTATTATCTACTTGTTCTTCTATATATTTACCTGTATATACGTGATCCACCCACAATCACAAAGAAAAATAAAAGGACGATGGATACAACAAGGCTGATGATCAGTCTCTCTTCATAGTAGACACATCTCCACATCAAGACATGTAATACTAAGTTAAGGCTTCCCCACCTCTTCCCACTCTGTGGTGAAACACTGATACAGTTCATGCACACACCTATTGACGATCCTCTCTGTTGTCTGGCCTGTGTCCAGGAGAGATATCCATCCGAATAAACATACTGATGTAGCAACATAGTTCAACTCACAATCGGGCACCCGGCAAAACCCAAACTGATGTATCATCACCGTTACAATATTAACTGCTTAAAGACATTTGGCGAATGGGAGTGAAGGTGAGGGGATAACAGCACCGTTCCATGGACCCATAAAATAGTGGATTAGGACAGATAAAATAAATTGAAAATACATGTAAAATAAAATATATCGCTCATCTCCAGGTAGGGAATAGGCAATACCTGAATTCCTTTCGTATCGCTGAATAATTATCGGCTATTATGGTTGTTGTTGTTGTTGGTGTTGGTGGTGGTGGTGGTTTCCTAAAAACCACTAAAGTAACTTGAGCACTGCAGATGTAAGGATAGCCACACTATCACAATCGGTTCACTGAGCACATCTAGATAATTACCAGATAGCGGCTTTGATGTTCAAGGCAGAAGGACCGAGGATATAGAAACAGGACAACATTTTCAATCCCTGTTCGACGTTGAAAAGAAAAAGAGTCGTATCTTTATTTTTTCCCCCAGTCTGATTTTCAAGAATCATTTACTCATCTATATTGTAAAGTGTTAATTTCAATTTATGAAAGCTGCCGAGAAAAAAAAACTAGAAAGAAAGAAAGAAAGAAACTGGATGAATGGTAGCAATATCTGTTCTGTGGTCCAACATAAAAAAATCAAATGTTTACTTACTCAATAATGCTACACCCACACACACACGCGCGCGAACGCGCGCGCGCACACACACAAACAAACAAACAAACAAAGCGTAGGAAAATGTCCTATTCATTTCTTTTGGCACTTGGGACTAGTCAGCATTAGATTTCGGAATTCGTTGGCGAAATGTCCTTCAACGCAAAAAACTATCATACTGATAATACTGGTTCTTAATGAGAACCTCACGTATATTGACAATTAGCTCGCCACTACTGCAAACATTTGTCTTGGATCATTTGAATATGCGGTTTTTGTGGAGAAAAAAAAAAGATTTAGTCAACAAGAGCAAATAGAATGATATTATCCTCATCATCCTGAAAATGATCATTATCGGCATCAACAAAACAAACACAATTCCTGCGATCAATACCATTCAGGCCATTTAGAACAAGAGAGGAATTGTTGAAATTGATCCATTCCTAGTTTGTACTGCATGTTTCCCCCCCCCCCCCTCCCCGTAGCATCAGCTTTTAATTGTTTCAGCCCACATAGGCCGAGGGTAAAGACGGTAAAACAACTACTCTACCATCTTTGGCCGTGGGTTAGCATTTAATATTTTGTAAATTCCACCTCTTTTTCGTACAAACTGTATTACCTAATACTATCATCTTTATTCTTTTCTGTTACACATAATATTGGTTGTGGATCTGTTAAAATAGGATAGGACTGGATAGGATGTAACAATAACAATAACTTTATTTGTCCACAAGAGGAAATTCCATTCACACTTGATGAGACACAATCTCATTTTTAAGATAAGCAGACAAGAACACCACGGGTAATATTAGAGCAAGGCAGACTCAACGGACAGCTTGATATGCCAACCGCTGATGGTAGAAAGAATTTCTGTAACGCTCAAGATTAGTTCTGCCATACAACAAACAAAAGTTGAAAGGAAGATTGAGGCCATAGAAATAATTATGATGTTCAAGGAGAATACACCTTTGCTATACGTAAGGAGATTCGTAGACTAAAATGATATCCAACAAGAAGAGACTAAAAAGAATGACATGATATCATCACTACTTTACATCAATGCTGCCGAAATGTTTGAGAAGTATTTACAAATAAAAATGGCACTGAAAGAATGATTTTGACAGAAAAAGTGCCGGGCAAACAAGACATAAGAATGACGTGCAGTAAAGCCTGAATCACTGACGGCAAGATGCAAACTCAATACCGAGGAGTTCTTAAGAATCAGTCAACAAAAACGGGAAAAGAGGAAGATGACTGTCGACATCTATTAGATACCTAGCACTTCAAGAGGCAGACCATTGTATTCACAGAAGAAGAATCTGAGCGGAATGCTCAGACTATGACGCAGAGTGAACGGAGCAGGGGAGCATTACAGACAGATTTCATCCTTTAAGCATATCAACATGGTGCTTTATGAGACTGTATTTCACCTATAAGAGATGACTATGAACAGGTGCAAGGGGTTGTTAAGGAAACTGCACAAACAAGTACCTTTTCACTGTTATATTCCTGTTAGAACTTTTGAACATGCAAATCTCATTTTTCCTTTTTAATTTCCTTAGGCTTTTTGTTGGTTTCTTGCTAATACTGCACCAACTGCTTTTGGCTATCCAAATATTGATCTTTTCTGTTGGCACAAAACAACAATAGTCACAAACTCCAATCTGACAGACAACTAAAGTAACAACAACAACAACAGCAACAACAACAGGTGCGCCACCTCGAGGTCTCGTGCTTGCGATAATCACGTGATACTGAACCAATCACTGGCAAGGATATTTCCCGGCTTCTGTTTATGCCTGTCACACACAAACTCCGGTGAAGTTATCAGTTCAAATTGTTTCCATTGACTCTAGCTATGTAAACTCTAGCTCTAACCATTGTGACCAGCAATATTGTTCACTTCCCCCCCCCCCCCTTTTTTTTTTTCAACCAAACATACACGTAAATGTCAGAACCGCATAGTCGCAAATCCTGATCATCACAAAGCATTTCCATTCAACAACTGATTTCTACCCCATTTCAAATTCCCATTCTGAACAATACACGGCGAATGGCAACGCAACCGGGACTAACTGGTCGGATTCAAGCTATTAAGAAAACTGTGGAGTGCTTGACTGCATCCACTGGAAGAGATAGCGATACTCTGTGACTCTGGGATGTATGGAACTAGACTTTGACCGTATTTCTATTTGTAGGCTAGTTTTTCTTTCTTTCTCTCTTTCTCTTTCTTTCTTTCTTTCTTTAACGATATAGAAGGAATGGACAGCACACGGATAGCCTTATATATATGGCAGGGAAGAAAACATTTCAAAAAAAAAAAAAAAAAGAAGAAAAAAAGAAAAACAAACTAAGAATCAAATATAGAAAAGAAAATTGACTTAGCTATACATTTCCACTTATATATAATCAATAATTAATAATTTTTGTTTCAGTTCATATCATTTTGAACAAGGTCTGCAAAGGTAACAATTGATTTCTGTTTTATTTTGGGACGTTAAATATAAGAGTGACAATGGAGAGATATTGAGAGAAGGAGAGGGAGAGACGACAGAGCGAAACAGAAAGTAAAGTAAACAATACAAGAGTAGAGTAACAGAGTGAGCAAGAGGTGGTGGGAAAAAGAGACATAAAGAATGACAGAGAGAGAGAGAGGGGGGGGGAGCCAAAAGGGAGTGAGATAGAATGAAGGATAAAACAATAAAAGATGTCATGAGATGCCATGGTAGAAAGAATAAGAGTGTAGGACAGAGAGATGACAGATAAAGAACAAAAGAGAGAGAGAGAGAGAATAAGAGAGACGAGGACAAAGAGAATGACGTGCATAAATACAAAAAGAGAAGTAGAGAGATAAATGAATGAAAGAAAGAAAGAGAGAGAGAGAGAGAGTGACCCCAGTATCCCTAAATGGCCAGCCTTGCGTGTCTAGACAGATCAGCATGAGTAGATCACAGCTCACCCATTACTTAAGCCTACTTACCTCTGACTGCAAATACTCACACAAACACAGCATTAGGTTTGACCTGTGTGACTGTAGCGCTTACCTGGAAGTTTGTCAGCTTTACGAAAACCAAAACAAAGCCCAGTAATGTCAATGGGGATTATTTTTGACCACTCTTAATACTTCTCCTTGGCAGGCACAAGGGGTGTTAAACAGACATACTTGAAAGGGGGGAATAATCACTTTCGAGCAATGTGCCTGAAAAGTATATCTTAAACATTTTAAAGATTCGCTAGGTAAGGAAACTTTTCTTTTTCTCGTAATATGTTTTTCTTTTTGTTTTCTTTTCAAGTCAGTCTTTCAAATGATGATGAGAAAAAAATGTTTCTTTCTTTTTCTTACGCGCAAACATCCTTTAAATCGAGCACAGGAAGGAACAACCATAATGGGGCAGATCTAAAACATTCCCACTCACCATTCTTTGATTGATTCCTGAAAGCCGAATTGTCTTTAGTGCCAGTTGTAAGAGTTCATTTGCTTGTCGCCCGCCCCCCCTCCCCAGATTTTAAGAAAAAGTGAAAAACATACTGATAGGATGATATTGGGAAGAGATAGAAGAATGCAAAAATGAAGACCCAGACCAGGTCAACGAAGTGCCAGTACAGACCGGCGATTTCGACAATCTCGTAGTTGCTACCACGTTTTTCGTAGTAGCCGTTCCGGACCCGGTTCGCGACGACCAACAAATAGATCACACCCGCAGACACGTGCATGCCGTGGAAGCCGGTGGCCATGAAGAAGTTCGAGTAATACTTGTCCGGTTCCGTCACGCCCGCACCGAACTTCCAGCCCTCGTGGAGGATCAGTTCGCGGTATTCATAGGCCTGCAGCAACGTGAACAGAATGCCGAGCACCCAGCCCGCCAGAAGCCCCTGTTCCACGTCCTTGCGGGAGCCGCCATGGACCAGTGCATGGTGCGCCCAGGTCAAGGCACAGCAGGACAGCAGAAGGA
>JBCAUA010111204.1:0-10018 GCA_038406235.1 Peronia verruculata
TATATCTATCTATATATATATATATATATATATATATATATATATGTTGTGGTATTATTGTGGTATATTGGATTGTTGTGGTATTATTGAAAATACAAAAATATGAATACATAATGAAATTATGAAACAACGTACAGTCATAAGCATATCATCAGTCCACAATAAAGTACGGACCTACACCAAGCACCTGCAACTGTGAATTGACTTAAAAGTCTCTAAATGCTTCATGTAGTTTGTTCCAACACAGACATTCAAAATCAACTGAGTTCAACAATTCTCTTCCCAGAATCACTGATTGTGTAATGAAGATCATACCTTTAGGATCAGCGCCATTCATACACTAATCAATAATATGGCTCTTTTTTCTTCCAGAACAAAAAGCCTATTTCGCCTTTGTTGACAGAGCAGCACTAAATCTGCATAATAAAAGTAGGAAGCTCGTGAAATGTGTACATTCTCTCTACAGCACAAAGAATCATACGGGCACGGGAGATAACAGTCGTCCCAAAATGTTATGTACATTGATTGACAAGATAATTCTACGACGTGTACCGTCGTTTAAGATCACGTGATCACGTTCGGCTTGGTTCACATTGAAGCACTACATTTTATGTTACTGATTCTCGTAAGGCCTCATAAATTGTGCACATTAAAGGACATAAAGGAGTCTGGATGCTTCCCAAGTCACAGACTGGAGGAACCAGCTCATACATACTGGCATTAAAATGCAATTTCTAAGAGGCTAACATGTCTTACTCCCACTAAGAGGAGAGTTTCTCCTTGCTGTAATACAAGTACAAACAGATCTCACTTCCAGTATGTGAGAAAACAACCAGTATCGTCTCAATGATAGCTATGATTCAAAACAAACGTCTGTAAATCAACAGAAAACTCGTAAATACTGCGACAGAGTCTATGAGATAAATGGGCTCACCTTATCACTTACCCTTAATGTTTCCATACTTTGAAAGCCCCCAGGCATTTGTAAGCTAAAATCTACAATATTATTTAACAAGTAAAACGTAACGGGCCATTGCACTGTTTAATCAACAAATGTCAGTGCTGTGGTCATCCCACGCTTGCCTCGGCCTAGTAATAAAATACCCTCCCTACAAATTCACATACCATAATCTATGAACTGTTCAAAACTATGACATCAGTAAAACCAAACACACTGGAAAGGCCGTCATAATTTACACAGCGACCTTCAATATCTCGGAATTGTGTAATGCTGAACGCACTAGTCAAAGAATTTGTGTGAAATGGCTCTCCCATGCATCAAAATGAAAAATCTGTTTCCAATTTGGCAGTTTCATTGATTTCTTCTTGCCATATGCCGGCGTTGTTTGGTGCAGTTCTTTACTAAACTCATCAAAAAAAAAAAAAAAAATGCTGAGTAAATGCTTAAGCTTGCATTTCATAACAACTGGTGCTCAGACTGATATGTGCATACACTTAGATGATTCTAAAAACTAGAATGAAATAATTTTATTTTTTTTTAAAATAACAATAATAAAGTAAAATAAAACAAAATAAAAATAAAAGAAATAAAATAAGCTAAAAACAAATTCGTATCATCCACAAGCAGTCCAACTTATGAACAAGAGGTACGCACAAAACAATGAATCCTAACACAGAAACCACTGATACTTCAGGAATGTATAATAATTCCAAAGTTATATCGCAAAACTACAGCCAAAACCTGTTTAGTATTAAGACTGTGAGTTGAAATGTGATTAAAAAAAAAAAAACCAAAAAACACATACAAAAAAAAAACAAAAACTGTCACTAACCAAAGGAAAACGTGTGTCGTAATTGTAAGTTCATAACAAATGGCTTTATATGTACAGATACTTTTTGCAGTGTAGTGGCAGACCATACACGGTATCCCATAGGGCTTAAAACTATGAAGTATCACGAGGAGATACAAAAGTTTTCGTGTCACTTACCATTCAGGTAGCACTAGCAGAATAGATTCTCACTGTTTAACTAATCGCTGGAAATCGTCAACGCCTTGCACACTGATAGCCCGATTCTAAACGAAACTTAATAATTGTGACAGCTGCTACAGGCAGAAGCACTGTTTTCTATTGTTGCTGTTGTTGTTTTCTTACTCCCTCTATCCCACTGCCAGATTCAGGCAGTTCTTTGGAGTATGTCGGTTCCTCTATCTCTTGTGCCAAGTCTAGCGCTGGGTGTATGCTGGACTATGGGCTGTTTCTCTATAGACCTGGGTGCGGCTCTCCATGTGAAACAAATGCCGTAGATAAAAACCAAGACCATAAATGTAATCTCCTATCGATTTTCATTGAACTGTTGTCTCTTGCAAATCTGATCGCCCCCTCCCCCCTCCAACTCCCCCAATCCCGACCCTTCTTCTTTCTCCTTTACAATTGTATAAAAACACAAAAGTACCGTTCGATCACAATCGTAAAAGAGGAAAATAAAAGTAGGTGGGGTGAGAAAGGAGAAAAGCTGGAAAAATCGATTAGATCACTGCTCCCTCCCTTCCTCTCATTCTCCGATCAAACCATATATGTGTTTATCTCCTCCTGCCCTCTTTCCCTCCCCTCAGCGTCACTTCACACCCCCCCCCCCCCCACACACACACACACTCTTTCCCGCTTACATTCCAAGCCCTCGAACAAGCTCAAGTAGTCCTTTCAGCAGTTCCAGAAGTGTATTTCAGCGAGTACTCAGTTCTAAATCTTTGTCTACCACCACAGAGAGCTGGAACATCAATGCCCAGACAACAGCGGCCTATCGACAACATTATTATTGTAGCGCAATGCACAGCAAAGCGCGGCACAGCCTGAGGTTTTCATGTTATGGCCTTTTGTTGCTCTGTTGTACATTGTCCTGCTGTTGTGCTACAACAAAGAACAGCTAAGAAGTTCTTATATTCCAGCCAGTTGAACAAATGAATTATTGCTGACAGTGCCAAGTGTATCTCGGCGTTGGACACCCTGGATTTGCTTAAATTTCCACGCAAAAGGACAAAGGATCTTACTGTAAACTTCTATATAAGGCTTTTAATTTTATCTTTTCTCTAGAGGAATTCACAGAAATTATCACAAAAACGTCTACATCCCAGAATTTATATCAAAATTGTCTGAGACATGAAGGGACTCAACTGTTTTCTGTGTGTGTGTGTTTTTTGTTTTTTTTTTGTTGTTTTTTTTTTTTTTAAGCTCGACCCTGTTCACTCCTGCCTCCTAATAATAAAATGTCATTCAATAAAGTTGCGATTATCACACGGCCCGCGCTGATCTCAAAGCGGTAGTGGTCAATAGATGATCTAGGATCTATACATGAATAATCACAGAGTGAAGCTTTTGTTTATTTAGTTGGTTCGTTCGTTTATTTTAAGGTTTGACGAGACGAACGCAATGCCCTTACTTACAAAATACAATTAAGAGACAGGTGGCACCAAAGTTTGCACAAAAGTAGATCTTATGACAAAAAGAAAGACAGTATACATAATGAAGCCATAAAATCTACATAGACTACATTCCTTTGGACAGGAAACAAAAGATGATAAGTGTATTTGCTCGAAGCCTCACAGCCCAGATATTATTTAATATGCATGAGATGCTGAAAGATTGGTCGTTTTGAATTAACTACATAGCCGCGGCTCTATGTTGTATACTCGTCGTCGAGTTAGTGGGTTGTCGTCATATGTGTGATCTGTGGGTGATGTCTTTCAATCGGTGTCAGTTTCTGCGTGGCAGAGGCAAAATGAAACAAAACAAAACAAAAATAACACAGACATGAGTCTTGGCAAATTTGTTGCGTCAACACCATGCAAAACACAATCGTACCCGCTGATGAAAAAAAAAAAAAAGGGAAAAGTTACTGCAGGAAAATGCAGAGAAGAGCACCACAGGACTGCATTGCACCAGCAGAAGGTTGGAGTCCATAGATTCAGTCTCAAATCACTACGTGTGGTCTGAAGACATCTCTTTCTGGTTCGGCATCTTTACCTTGGACGAACTCTTAAGTAACAGCTGTTTCATCCGGCCTGCGAAAGGACCCATACATACAGAAATGGGAAAGTCGCAAAACCTATGTTAGTAAGCATACTAGCCCTCCAAGTGTCGAAAGAAATCCATTGCAATACAATTTTCATGATGATGTCGCTATTTTCACGTGAAGAAATAACAACTTATAACACAGACAAGAATAATATGTGTGTGATGATATTATTATATTGCATGCGGCGTGGAAAGGAATTCTAATGTAATGTAAGATGTGCCAGTCTCTGACCAAACTGGACCTTTGGCATTCAGGACTAAGACAAGTTTCGATAAGAATTCAAACCAAAGAAAATGAAATAACGCTCCTGCTATCAAAATGCCCAGTAATCCTCCCCCCCCTCCCCCCCCCCTCCGTCCTACCTCTCTCGTGAAAGAACACTTACTTCACCCCCCCCCCCTCCCTTTGATATTGGACGCAATTATAGCTTAAATAGCATGATAGAGCTGTTTCGCTTTGCTGCTCTCGAACAATGAGCCCTCACTCAGTTGGACATGTATTTCTTTTATATATTGTTCCCATAAGGTTAAACATTCCTACAATCATTTTACCGTTCGCGGTATCAGTGTAAAGTGACATCATCAAAGAGATAGTGACTGAACAAAGCCGATCGGGGAACGAAAGCAAGATTCCACTATATATCTTGAGTAGGAAGAAAAAAAAAAAGTGCTTGTAGATTTCAGGGAAAAAAATGACCAAGAAAGAGTAAACATATGATAAAAAATGCCGACAACAATAGAGACCTGGCCTGGAACAATTATGCATTTAACTGTTTTGTAGGACTTCAGTAAATGTTGTGATACATTGTGAAATTTATCATGGGAAGAAGTTTGCTTAGTATCCAAGGACTTATTGCCTTCTTCTTAACAAACTGGACCAATTAACACATACAAACACAAAATAATATTCATTTACTAGTATCTGTCTTTGTTTGTGTTGGGATTTCAGTTCAACATGTTGATTTTGCACCCAGCATGGTAAATGATTGAATGATAAAAAGAAACATGAAAAGCTAGCAATATAGACTTTGTTTAATTATTTTATCTTCATTATCTTTGCTCAGAGGATCCTTCAGACTTACCTATCATCTGACATTCCTGTTAAAAAAATGACATTGAGGAAAATCTCAGCTCCAACTATTTCAAAGATCACCCACGGCAGTATGTCTCGCCATTACGAGGTCATGTCCCTGGAATTTACAGCCTCTCCTATATCTCGACGACGGCATTTCACAACGTCATTCCGAACACTCTTTAACAATCCTCCAGAAGTAAGCGCTCCAGAGTTGGGAGTTTGGCCTTTATCGAAAAACTAACAGGCTCTTCAAACATAGATTTACGAGCTGGAAGGGCTTCGGGTGAAAGGCCGAATGATCTGTGAAATTCTATACCAATCTGCACGGCAACGATCGAGCCGGCTATTGATACGCTTTGTTTATAGGTGACCAGGACTCACGGCCGCGGCCGCACAGATCTTCTGGGCTACGTGCCCACAGGAATAATTCTATCTTTCACCAGCCAACTGAAAAGCACGATTTCCGTTCTTGAATGAACACTTTCCCTACACCTACATATTATCAAACATATCAAACATTCTTGGCTCTTTTGCGGTTTGATCCAACGGTTGATTAAATGATGAAAGTACAGCTAGAGATGGAAACGACCAACTGGATTTCCTATAGGAACACTCTGCAGACCACCGTGAAAATTCTGATTGCATATATTAATATGCAGTTTACTCTTTTCACTAAATTTCATTCACTTATCGTAAGCTTGGCTCTTCGAGTAACGGATAACAGATTATCCCAAACTGGAGGCAGCTTTAATTGTACTGTGTCTTAGAACATGTGGAGGTGCGGGGGTAAAACCTCATTATAGCCGTTATCGTGCTGATGTGCCGCTAAACCCTAACACCTCCTTATGCCCCCCCCCCCATAAAGAAATGGTCGTTTCTCGAATGAGGCACAAAGCCTAAAACAATCTTAAAACTTTTATCTCAATATTAACTTGGCATCACAGTCCACCGAGACTGAAGAAAATGTTATCAGTACATCGAAGTTCAAAAAGTTTCTGTAACTCACAGAAAAACGCGATCGTTTTACTTTAACACTGTCGATGAAAAAAAAAAGTGTTTTCAGACCATCTGTCAAGCTATCTTCCAGGCTTTGCTACAGCGGAAAGCGCTGCTGTTTATATCCTCCTGGGAGAGAAGATTGCTATATTTTATATACCACTAAATTTTGTTCGATGCAATCCACATATCTTCACTGTTTGCAGGAGACAGAGATCGAACCATTTTCACCAGGCTAATAAATGAGAAGGTGAAGATACTTGAAACGTGAAAAATGAAAGACAACAGAGGATGATCAATATGAAAAGTAACTTCTTAAATCTGTCCGAAACCACTTAAAACGTTTTCATACCTTTTCTCTAGAGAAAACCCGTCCCTGTCCTCTGTAGTTGGTAAGTTCACAATTAAGTTTTCTATTCCCAGTGAACCAACCGGCCGAATCGTCCGTGCCTGAGACCAAACTGTCAGTTACTAGGCTCCTCACATACAAAAAGGAATCGTTCGTGTGAAAACCAAACAAATACGCTGGACTTGTCACGCTGTGATTCTATGCACAGTCCAGTCTGGCACCAAAGCCTGTCCCTTCGAGCGTCCGTTCTCCGGGCCGGCTGCCCTCGCGTCTGTTTGATCCTCCAAATCTAATCAAAGTCACCGCTGCCACCTGCTGGCTTGATCGGAGAGGCGACTTGTTGGAGGTAGTTGTCAGACCAAGGGCCCGGTTTGTTAGCTCTTTAAGTTCGCTTCCGAATCAGACTTCGCAGTATTATTAATATTTGAACTTCCCCGATCTCGGTACTTATGCACGCACACACTGCACACGTTAGAGACACAAACTGACAGAGAGACAGACAAGATTATAGACTGATGGACGGACGAACGAACAGAAAGGCAGACAGACAGACAAACTGAGGAACCAGATGGTCTGTTGTGAACTATATCTAGATTGATGATTCTATCTTTCGAGTAACGGGTTTCGATCTTTGTAGAAACACAAACCGATTCAATCTGTTTTTATCTGTTAATCTCTAATTGTTATACCTCTAGAATCTTACTGAGACGATATAAAATGCATGACACGGCATCTTACAAAAAGGGCAAGGACGTGACAAATAATATAAAAGCACAGACCCATTTTGTATCCTACAGTGATTATGCACAGGACTGTCCCTAATACTCGGGGATACACGGAGTCGGCTAACTGGCGGCATGATAGCGGGCTGTTCCACGAACTCCTTTTTGCTACAGAACCGTCCACCTGCCGATTGTTATTTCAGCTAAGATTACTGAAGGTCTGGCCGACTACAAGTGTTGGTATGGGACTAAATCAACAAATCTTGCACAACACAATCAGGCGTACAGACGAAAACGGATGAATTACAATTGCAGGTAAAAATGCAAACAGAAAGTGCCACGCTGTGTGACAACTTGGCTATTGCACTCTATCATACATGCCACAGATGTCTCTCCAACCTCTTAAATTTCACTCGCTCTTGATCGTGTTTCTTCCTGCTGCAAACACGCAAAAGCTTTGCTCATACTGAAGTGACATGTTTTACCACTTTCATAAATACATCAGAAAAGAGGAGTCCAAACCTGTCCATGTAATACATATTTTGGGGATAAATTTGGGCCAACTCATTTTCAAATGGTTGGCTGGTCAAAGCATTACTCCTTTGTTACATACACTGAGAAGTAACAAGATGCATAACATCACACAATACAACGCCCTGGCCGTGACTGATCTAACTTGGTGTCCCCAAAACAACAGCTGCAACAACAACCAACCATACAATAACAAAAGCCACAGTGGTCACAACAACAGCAACAATAGCATTATAACAAACAATATTTTCCCAGATCAGCGATTTACAATCTGGACACGAGACAAGGTAAAAATTTAATTTTTCTTCAGACTTGCGTGCACTGGTACTCTCCATCCCCATCTTCCTCTATGCGTGTGAGACGTGAACGCCGACACAGAACTGCAACGGAAAATAAAGGCGCTGGAGATGAGATGCTACCAAAACATCTTGGACCTTCCACACTGAGGCGATAGTTATGTAATTATAACAAACGAGCAGGTCCACAGAACCCATGGTCCTCAGGAAAACCTTCTTGCAAGTGTAGGGGGAAAAAAAAAAAGGAAATTGAGATGATCCAGCCATGTAACAGTATGAAACCATGGTACATGGACAATGAACAGTTTATGGAAAACGAACACGAAGTGGGCGGGAGAAACGATGAACCGACAACATACAGGAATAGACAAAGAGAACAGTTGCAGAAACCCAGGGCCTGGCCCACAACGGAACGAATGAAGAAAATTAGTGCACAAGCTGCTAGGAGGTCCCCCGATGACCCAAGACGACGGATTTATGGACTGAAACTAGGAGATTACTGGAGTCAAAGAAGAGTCTAATGCAGTAATGTCTACCCAATCAATACAGAAATACAATGAAAGGAGAGAGAGAGAGAGGAAATTAACGAAGTAAACCCGAATATCGCGCACTTTGTATTACCAGAGTGCCGACAGATATAAACTGAAACCTATCTTGACCCAGAGCCCCCTGAATTCATGTCCACGTCACATAATGAAGCCAGGGTGGGATATACATGTTTTCCGTAAACTGATAACGCATAGACCAACAATGATCTCTCCGAAAATATAGATCTCTTAACAAAAAAAAAACGGAAACAAAAATATCTTCGTACAGACCCAGGCTGTCAAGGCAAATCCTGTCAAGAACTCTGTGCAAGTTCACGTGGTTGAAACAAGATAACCGTCGGCAGGAGGTTGGAAGACGTGTGACAGAACGTACCGTAACGTAACCTGGCCTAAGTGTAGATCTGGGATGGATGAAGCGTTGAAACTCTTTGACCCAATCCAGATTTAATCCTTTACTTAACTGTACTAAACTGATATGCGATGAGAATTACAAAAAATATGTAGATCTATCAGGTATGAAAAACAAAAACTGAATTTCATGTTGTTGCTGTTTACCACGATTTCATTTAACAAAGATGCCTGAGTCGGACCTGTGAGTTTGAAATGATGAAAACTAACTAACTAACTAACTAACTAACTAACTAACTAACTAACTAACTAACTAACTAACTAACTAACTAACAAACTAACTAACGAACGAACGAACGAACGAACGAACACTAACTAACTAACAAACGAACGAACTAACGAACTAACTACATAACTGATCAACTAACCAGCTAACTGACTAACTTACTATAACCAACCTAATAACTAGCTGACTGAGTGACTGGTTGACTGACAGTCTGACTGATTGAGTGACGGACTGACTGACTGATTGGATGAGCGATTAACTGACTAAATCAGCTAACTATACAAGAAAAACGAAAAATACAAAGAAAAAGTAAAGACAGCAGTGACGGCCATGACACTGACATGACGTAATTAAAGTAGCTACACCCCACTGTATATTTACAGCGGTCAGTGCTAACAGTTACCGGTGCCGCAATCGTACTCATTTCTACGATGCAATACCACTACGCCCGTTTCAGAAAAATAAGAATAATAAAGAAAGACAAACATCTAAATTCAAAACACGAAATTCGCGATGCACACAGTGAGAAATCTGCAAATCGAAAAAAAATTATTGTACACGTATTTGGCGCAGATGAGGCTTGCAGTGGTGTGTCGTGTATGTGTGGCAAAAAGACAAGAGGCTTTTTAGAAAAGGACAACCTCACATCATCTTCTTTAGCACAGAGATGAACAAAGGGGTGCCGTCGATCGATCACCCCGTTCACCATGGCAAGTGCCCAATATCGATCCCATTGATCATCACTCTGCACTGATTGAATTGTTGACCTTGTGATTTCTCGCACTAGGTTGACAAGACCGACTAATGACGCTTTTCAGGAAAGGTTTTGGGGG
>JBCAUA010111225.1:0-10017 GCA_038406235.1 Peronia verruculata
GTCTGTCTGTCTGTCTGTCTGTCTGTCTATCTATCTATCTATCTATCTATCTATCTATCTATCTATCTATCTATCCGACCGACCGACCGCCCCTTAGTCGCCTGTCTATTTACCTGTCTACTTGTCGATCTTTCTGTCTGTCCATCAATGCAGCTTTCTATTTATCCATTGATATGTCTACCTGTTTCAGGTGTGTCCAGTAATTCTGTTCCTGTTCGGGACAGCTGGCAACATCCTGACTCTGATGATGTTGCGTAGGCTAAGGCTGGGCCGGTCGTCCATGCACATCTACCTCAGGGCACTGGCCATCTCCGATCTATGCGTCCTCTACACCGGACTTCTCCGTCAGTGGATCCACTGGCTATTCCAACTGGACCTCCGTGACCAACACACCTTTCTGTGTAAGGTCCATACCTGGATGGTCTACGTCTCGCTCTACGTCTCTGCCTGGCTGCTCGTTTTCATGACGTTGGAGAGAACGTGTTCAGCTTGCATGCCCCATAGGGTCAGCACCTTCTGCACCAAAAGCCGCGCCTGTTTTCTCATCGCCTTTGTCGTCATCCTCCTCTCCAGTTTCGAGTCTCATTTTCTTTTCGGCATGACAGTAAAGGAAGATAATGGGACAAAAATGTGCGTGGCCATCTCCGAAGAATACAGCTATTTCATTCATGACATCATGCCCTTGGTGGATATCATTCTTATTTCCTTACTTCCATTCGCTTTTGTTATAATTGGCAATACAATTATCGTTTGGAAAACGTTCGTTTCTCTCAAGACAGCAGCCGAGTTAAATTTAGCCTCAGGGAAGAGCGCCATCTTGCGTAAACGACGCGCATCATCAATGACGGTCATTTTGTTGATTCTCAGTGCATTGTTTCTGTTTACTACGTCACCAACATGTGTGTATAACATTTGGGAACGAGGCTCGCCAAAATTAGACCCTGAAAAACATCCCGTGGCTTACGCTCGTATGGAGCTGGCCTGGGCGCTTGTTAACATCGTTATGTACTGCAACAACACCTTCAACTTTTACCTCTACTGTCTCAGCGGGAGAAAGTTTAGGAACGAAGTACGACGACAGTTTTCGCGACGAAGGACGGATTCTCAGTCCATTGTTATGTCTGCCCCCTCAGTACAAATAACTCATCGGTACCCCATGAATGACTTTACTACATATAACGGGTTGGAGAACGGACATAGCCCCAGCCCCACCCCTAGCCCGCATCTGACTGTGACATTTGGTAGAAACAGCAATTCGTATTTGTAGTAGTAAGTCACTACTTTTGTATGTCTTATCAAAGTATGTTAAATTTTGCCACACACCATGCAGTAGGTTCCTCTGGAAGGATTTCAGTTCACATGGACGAAGACATTCTGTGGGTGCAGGCGAACCTAGATGAGTCGCATGAATTTCTAATTGAATCTCATGGGTCCCTCACTAACTATGTGTGTTTAACTTCATCAACCTGTTTTTGCATATTATGATTTTTTTTTTTTTTTTTGCAAAGAGGTACCATTCACGTTCATTTGAAATTGAATTCAACCAGCAAAGTTTACTGCCCAAGGTTTAGAACTCAGTTTGTGTAGCCAAGAGCCGTATAAGGAAAAGAAAAGTGAACCCCATTGGAATTCTAACTACAGCTCCACAAAATGTTTACTGTTCTCCTTAAGTGTTTCCAGGCTGTTTACTTTGGAGACCATTTGCTAAAGGATCCTTTGAACGTTTTATCTGGCCATTCCCAGTGTGTATGAGGTATTTCGAGATCGGTCACATGACCGAGGCAACATCGCTCACATGTGGCTTTGTTTATATGATGTGACAGGTCTGAAAGCTCTTCATTCGTCAAGATTTGTCTGCCATGCGCAGAGCAAGTAAACAAATCAGCGTGTGAGCGAAAATCCTCTGTCACGTGATTTTTCTCGAAATACCTCATTGGCAGGCTTTCCTTCCTTACTGACTGGCATTGGTGTTCAGTCTGTGGCGAAGGTTGGCCAGTTCGGAGCGAAATGGTCTGTGGAGACATCACTGTCTCCTCAAAGTATTTCAATTTGATTTAGCTTGATGTGGATGCTCCGAAGGATATAATTGAAGCTATATTAGTGTGGTAAAATCGACTGAAAATATTGCCCTGTCTGTCTCTCTGGAGTCTCCAGGAACAAAGCCTACAGTCGTGGTACAGAATAAATTTGGATGAAAAGAATGAAAGTGTGAACATGTTTGTTGAGGTGGTGTTCACATATGAGAATAACTGTTTGAGACGGAGGATTAACTCATTTCCTTCTCTACTTCACAGACTGCTCAAGTGGATCATGGCGCTATACTGATGTCTATATTGTTGTCATGTTTCTTATCTCCAAGAATGTGCGTAAACAAATACACAACATGTCGCATAATATGTAATTACCATAATTCAGGCATTAATTATGTTTCTTGTTGTTACAATGTAAAACCATCACTGTGAATAAATACTCATTTGACACTTTTTATTATTTTATTTATTTATTTTTATTTATTTATCTATTTATTTATTTATTTATTTGGGGGGGGGAGGGCTAAATCTTGAACTGAAAGGTATATATCTAAAATTTTAAAGGACATTTGTAGCCTTTTACGAAGCGGGGATTTGTAATTGCTTGAAACCTCGTGCAATTGTTATTTTAGAATCAGTTTGAATGAAAATGTAATCTCATTGAACGTAATTAAGGCAAACAGGTCAGTTCCATTCAGGGACAGACGTTGTCGATGTTTGACTTTTTGTACTGTTCCCGTATTGGTATCGGTTTTAATGATTCTTGGTTCAGTAATCTATTTGAATGTTGAATGTCTAAGTTTCTCAGCTACCAGCCTGTGGCTAACATGTGCTAAACCTCAGAAACGCAGAGTTGTGTTACAGAAACAGGTACATTTTGCATACAATAGTTCATTGTTTGGTTTTAAATATCCAGATAATAGGAGATCGTTGTGCTCAATCCTATTACTTCCCTTTACCAGACAACAGAGGGATTGAACAAGTAGTGTAAAGAGGGAAAAAAAACAACTTTTGCGCCCTTGCTTGAAGTATACCCCATGAAAAATTCCCCCCAAAATATAATATAAAGAGAATGTTTTCTTCTTATTGTAATAATTGTATCATTTGGTTGGAAACAGTCGTTCGAATGGCAAGCAGTAAAAAGATGTTTTTTCTTCTTTACACTGCTTGCTCAACACATCTTTTGTCGGACAATGGGAAGTAAAAGTCTGGTCAAAATGATCTCCCCTTACACAAGTCCCTTTTTTGGAAAGCTCAGATAATCTGCGAAACGATCTCCCATTGATCCAACAATGTGCTATTTGCATGAACATATTGGACATGAGTTTGCCAAAGCCTCTGAAGACATACACTTTACCAGGGTTTACTTCGGTTTGCTCAAAAAAATTACTGCAAAGCAACGTGGTATTCAATGTCCGTAATATTCTTTAGGAACTGGATTATTATCATTGTCAAAGGAACATTTTATTATCGCTGTTATTATTATTATTGTTATTATTATTTTAACACAGTTGCTGCATTGCGTTAGAGAAGAAATGAACTCATCACTATCTTGTTACAATATGATAATTATAAAGCATTGTGTTGCTTGTAGACAAATGAATTCGGTACAAAAGTAAGAATTTAGAATCTTTCCTTTCTCTAGATGGTCTTTCAGTATCAGTACACTGATGTTGTTAAAAGAAGGAAATTGAAGTGGTGGTATGTGCATGCGACACCAATAATAATGTATGGATTAATTCTAGGACCTGCCATTACTACACCATTTTCACCTCAAACTTAGGAGTAACAACTCAAACTCAAACGCGATGGCATTAAAAAGACTCTGTTACAAAAACTATTTCAAAATGGACATTCTGCTTTTTTCAATAATGATTGATTATTCTGGGAGAAATCTTTTAAAAAATGCTTACGAACAATTCACATTAAACAAACGTACATTCTTGAACCTTTTTATTATTATTATTATTACTTTTTATAGAAAAGGGGGAAGGGTAAGGAAGGGGATTATAGTGTTAATTTTGTTGTCTAGACTTAGATCGACTTTGGTAAGTAGGCCAACACAGAACATCTAGTGAGAGTCTTGAGTACAATGTATTTTTCTATTGTTGTCGTTGCTGGTAGGAAGACGATATGTTATTCAGCATTTGGCCTCACAAGTTCTCCTCTGACCCTCCCGCACTCTTCAGATTGATCTGACCAGGGCTTCGGTTAGACTATTTTTTTCCAGATGGGCAATATTAATGCATGACATATTCCCCTGGACCAATGCTTTGACCTCATTACAAGTGAATGAGACTGTAATCAAAGTTGTGGCCATACATAGGCATGCATCCAAAGATCTACATCCCTCCTCTCCCCTCACACACACACATTCACCCCCACCGTCTTCATCTTTTCGTGCTTAGACCCTACTTCATACAGTCCTCCCCTTCCCCCCCTCTCTCTCTCTCAGTTTCTCATTGTTGAGCAGTTTCATCTTGAGAATACCAATAATATCAGTCCCATCGATCAAGGTTGTCCTCACCATACTATGACTCCTTAACCCTAAAAGTATCAATTGTAGCCGTCGTGAATTTCACAGTGCCCCTAAATTCATTTATTCAAATTCAAGAGGTGGCAGTTTACTTCTAATTAGCAATAGCGTGCCTTTTTAGTATAAGCCTATCATTTAGAACCTACTTCAAACGCCAACTATATTATGTAAGTCTTTGAGCAGATCGCTTTTTTGACACCCCTAGGGTTAATGTGGCAGGTTTAATATCCCCGGCATGGACAGGATACGGACATATCAAAATAACAGGTGGAAAAAAAAGGGGGGGAGACGGGGTGCAGAGGACAAGGACAAGAGGACAACCAGAAAATTGCTTTGCCTCGTCTACAATATTGGCAGGAATAAGCCGGCTTTATTGAGGAATAATTAGAGGAAGCAAGAGTGGCCAAAACCAATTCTGTCTCCTATGATGAAGTTCTATAGCATGGTGATTTATCGACCTTGGGCCCTAAGCAATCTGGATATATTACAGAGAAGCAGGTTTTTATCAAACAATCTGGATATAGAGCCAAGCCAGTTTTATCTGAGAGGAATGATCTTCCTTATATTGTACCGGATCGTACGTGGCCTCAAGGATTGCATAAAATATCTGGCTTTTTGTTGTTCTTAAACTCGTGCCCATTAATATGTCAAAGTTCTGCACCTTATGATCCAGTTTCCTGACGCGGAGATATATTGATCTTGAGTCCTCCGCAATCTGAATATAAAAGCAAGCTGGTTTCATCCCTTAGATGTAATCTTCCTGGAGCCAAACTGCCTCGGCCGATTGCGTAAAATAATACATGTTTTTGGCGTTTGTTTTCTCAAATGTCTTGTCCAAATTTTGCCTCTTATATCGAGTCCTCTTATAGGGGGATTTTTTAACTTTGTGTCTTGGGGAAACTGGATATATGACAAGCTAGTTTCATCTGCATGAAATAATCTACCTTTGTAATATGCTGGAACTAGTTAGTTAGGTTGGCTTTTAAGATTACATAAACGTGAGGATTTTGTCGTTCCTAATAGTAACAAAGAGAGGGAAAGTTAGAGACGGATGAGTGTCTGATGCCGGAGCAGATAGTGGGAAAAGTGACGGACAAGAGAGCTTGTCAAGGCTAAATAGTTCACAGGTCGAACTCTGTGACATGCATGTTGTTAGACATTCATTTCAGTCTGACAAGTCATTGACAGTTGCTGACATCTTTTATGGAAATAATGCATTTAGGCATGGTCAACAACTGCAATAGAAACGCAAACACGATAGATATGGACGCATAATATAGGGGACAAAGCCAGGCCACCACTTTGCATACGCAAAATTCTTCTTTCTCTCTCTCTCTCTCTTCTTCTTCTTCTTCTTTTTCTTCTTCTTCTTCTTCTTCTCATTCCTCTTCCTCCTCTTCTACCTTCCTCCTTTTTCTTCCTCTTCTTTCCTTTTTTCTTCTTCCTTTCTTTCACCTATTCACTCTCCTTCTTCTTTTAGACAGTCCAAGAAAATCGATGACGACATGACCTCATGTCATTACACTAACGTTTCTCTGTGCTCTGGAGACTTGTCGACATATCCCCTGGTGATTAGGGAAACCAGGCTGTGAATGATAATATCACCTGCATCTGTCATATCAAAGCCACGATTAACATGGCCAGGTGTGTCTTGTTGGAATGAGGAGAGATAAAGGAATAAAAATAGAATATCCACCAGTAGCAATGATTTTTCTATAAATTCAGTCCTAGACAACAAGTTTTCGGAAGATTTACCTGGTGGCCTAGCTTATGCATATTACCCTGACTTAGGCTATACCATAAATAAAACTATTCCCACTAATCTGTTGGCATTTGCAATGATCCATCCGTAACCGAAATTGTGATCACATACGAAACCAGTGCTGATAAGACATCTTTGTACTAAGCTAATCTAGCCATGCCTAATGACGCAATCGTGCTAATACGCCGTGAAATCCAAATCCGACCTCCCAGCCATACAAAAATGCAATGTTTAAGATGGAATAATATTGGTAATATGGTAATTCGCTTATGTTTCTGGTTCATGAAATCGCTAGATACCAGATAATTATGCGTCTACTATGATGATTCGCGGATCACAGCAATTATTCTAGTTCTTACGTCTGGCGCATAATGTCTGTGGCCACTAGAGCGTTACTGATGGCAAGCATTTATCAGCTTGACATACAATTAAAGACCTGGCATCCCATGTAACAGAATTGCGCGTGCATGAATCAGGAATGCGCCAAATGCTTCTTATTCGACATCTTTATCTCATCATCGTCATTATTTCAGAGGCAAATGTTGAAGTGCCGTGCAAAAGGCGTCAAGCAAGGATTGCCATTGCTCTCAGTTTGTCTGCTGTTCGCAGCATTGTGCTGACAGTCTGACTAGTTCTTTCTTCGACATTGTCAGGTTTGACGTTTGTTTGTTTGTTTGTTTGTTTGTTTGGGTTTGACAACACATCAGCACGATTACGTCTATACTGTATCAAACACGGTAAGATACACTTACACGTCAAGAAGAAGAGAGGAGAGAAAGCGGGACAGAAGACAGGAGCAAGGAGAGAGAGAAGAGATGTCTCCTCTGGAATTTCTAGGATGGCACTTCATGGGAGACACCCCACGGATGGCGGGCTTACATCGCCTGCAGGTGGGATTAGAGAACTTACTTAAAAAGCCCGGAGGTTTGGCGTGCATAGTCTGCCACCTCTGAGCTTGTCCTTCAATATGCGCTGGAACAGGACCGTAGCAGTAAGTTAATATGCTGTTTGCCGCGACCCACTACAGGCAAAACACACTCTGGTATCTTGCGGTCGCGTGGGGCTGCTTTAAACATAACTTAGTCAAATATTATGAGGATCAAAAGTCATGGAGGTCATTATCACATCATTGCATTAATAAATTTGGAGCAAACTGATATTGAACTTGAAGAGGTTCAAGAGACACCGCAAAGATATAGATTAATGTATCTTGGACAGGAGAAGAATAGGAGTGAGTCTAATGCTTTATTTAGATAACATTTTTATCCACCGGAGATGATAAAGCAATTAACAGAGAAGTCGGATATTCACGGCAAAATACTGTTTAAAGGGTTTCCATCTATCTCGGTGTATCATTGCTAGGTGTGTTCTTGAATATCAAAGGGGGGAAAAAAAACCCAACTAATTTTATAGATTTATTTAATGCCTGAAACAAAACAACAACAACAACATTTAATGCCTGAAACAAAACAACAACGACAACAACAACAACAAACTGATCTATTACATATTTGGTAAGTTTGGAATACTATACTCCTCGTAAACCTTGCCATTTTTCAGTGAGGAAGGACACACACATTGTGAAAACATTCGAAGCTGAATTAAATGCGCCACTTTAATGCTAATGCTTCCCTTGCATTGTAAGAATTGCTTAGGCCCAGTGGAGAAATAATTCCTTGATCTCATCTGAATTTTAAAACTATTGAGGGGTCTGAAAACTACGTTTGGAAACACTGTGTACAGGGATTTCTTTCATATAAAAATTGTTTACCCTCCGGCGTGTTTCTACGAGCAAAACATCACATAAATATATATCTTTTTTTTAAATTGGCCTCACTTTATCCAGTTGACAACTTGTGTACAGTGTTTACGGCTTGCAGTCGCTCATGTCTTATTGTCCACTAAATCTCTGTGCAGCTCACAAATGTCGCTCTTTTCTTTCCTGAAAATATAACCGTCATTGTCTTCTTCTTTTTCTTGTTCTCTTCCAATGGGGGAGGGGGGGGGGGGGAAGGGGCGAATATTCATGAGTGCAGGGCCCCAGTATCGTGATTATGTTGTTCACTGTTTAACCCAAACTCCACGTTTCATTTCCTGAAAGTGTTTACATACATGGACATTTTTTTTTTTTTTTAATGGGATAACTTGCTACCGCGAGTGGGGCATTGTTGGGCTTTAGGCCATTTGAAGCTTATGAATACAATCCCAATTAAGCTCCTATGTGGAAAAAACTAACGTCACGGGTTCAAAATTCGAATCCTACTGCTAACTGGATGGATGCTCACTGTGCTGATATACGAGCGGTCTATTATGATGTGTGCATAGAAGAGGACAGCTCCATGTCCGTGATTAATTAATAATTGTCAATTGATTGATTGCTTTTGTTCATCTTTGGTTCTATGTCGCCTTTGTTGTTGTTATTGCTGATGTTGTTGTTCCTATTCAAAGTAGAGAGAGGGGGGAGGTGTAGATATTTATTGAGAAAATATAGTGTGAAAGTTTTTTTATTGTTATTGTTCTTGTTCATCTGTTCTCTGTTGTCGGTGTAGCAGTTGCTCTTATATTGATGGTGTTGCCCTTGTTTCGGGGAGAGGACTATGTCGTCATTACACTGAGGAAGAAACAGTGTAAAATTAGTTTGTTTGTTTTTTTATCTTTGATATTTGGTCTTCCCATTAAAATGAGAACTGCATAACGATCTCGAATTCTTATTCTTGCTTGTGTTCTGAATATGTATGTATATGATGAATATTGACCAAACGCTGTTGTATATCATACATTTCATCTTTTTACTTCTCTCTATCCATTCTCTGATAAATCCTATCTGTCAGTAGAGACTGCAGGAGTGACAGTGTTTCTGTGAAGATATTAAGAGACATGTTTTGAGAAACTATAGCGTTCATGCAAGAAGTACAGTGTAAATACCACAAATATGACTACATCGTCTCCTATTTGAGAGAACATTTCTCTGCAAATCTTTTATGAGTGAATCATTAACCAGATTAATCTCTTGTCACTCCCGGGGTTAACATATTGACGGACTTTAAAAACGCAACACTTGAAAATGATTCTATATATATCAAGTGTTGCGTTTTTAAAGTCTGTCAGTAAAATCATTTGCAAGTGTTGTGTTTTTTTAAAGTCCGTCAGTATATTATAGTCTGGACAGCAAAAAGAATAACTCATAATTGTGTATGAAATCAAAATTCAAAGACAGAAAAACGGATATAAACGAAATTTCCCCTTTGGTCACAATACACTGTGGTAGACATATCCAGTTAAAAACAAACAAAACATTATACGGATTGATGTTGTCATGAAAGTAAACTACATGTATTTCTCGTCTTGTTGAAAACGATTATTACTCTATATTTGCTGATCTTGATATTATCAATACAATGATGTGATCGATCAAATAATACCTTGTTGTTGTTCTTTTCTTTTTTTTTTTTATGTATTATCTTATTCCTTCTTTGGTATGTTACACGGAAACTATTATTTTCGTGTGTTTGTGTTTATGTGTATATCGTAAACTAGGCATACATCTAATTAACTGTACGAACATACGCAATTGTCTGTCTGTAAAGTTTGTCTGTTTGTCCGTCTCTCTATCTAATAATAATAATAATAAAGGGCATTTATATAGCGCCTCACCCCCGTAGGGCTCGAAGCGCTTTACAGAACCAAAA
>JBCAUA010111236.1:0-10017 GCA_038406235.1 Peronia verruculata
TGAATGTGTTATTGTAAAGCGCCTTGGGGCTTTGCATAGGCGCTTAATAAATGTACTATATTATTATTATTATTACTCCTGAAACACATAGTGATGCCACGTAGGCTGAATCACTAAATATATCACAACCACCAACCGAATAGTTTCCCTTGCGTTCACTAGACCAAAATCAGGTTGAAATGGCATCTGAAAGCAAAGAACTGGATGGTGAGCAAAAGTTTCGTTACCCTGTGCGGCTTTGTCACATCTGCAAGCCAACTGTGTAAAGCTGGTTTATTATATACATATGAACAGGGACATGTAGACCTGTTATTATATCACACGTAGGTAGGGGGAAAACATCTATTTATGAAAAGCGGTGACTAAAGCTTCAAGGACGGTTTGTTGTGAATTCCCCGTATGTTTTCATCGATTTGCCGACATCTGGTAAGCGTAACGCCGGTCCCCATGACGAATAAAAAGGAAAATCGATTTAGTCTATAATTAGCGAGAGGGGATTCCCGGTGACGATGATGTTACAACTCAGCCGCTGTGTATCTTGACAAGGAGGGACTGGTGCTCAGCAGTTGCGCCACAGTCAGTCATTCTGTCAGTCCATGAGTGACTCACCGCGCCGTGCCAGGTCATGGCAATGTGACTACCATCTGTCAGAATGATGACTGTCAATCTCATTTTCGGATTTTTTTTTGTCTCTTTTGTTTGCCCTGAGCGGGCCAAATGTCAGTGTCACCACCATGCAAGGGTCCTGACTGTAACAAATAACCCAGTCATTGCTGACCTAACTCCCATAACTCACGTTGTTGGTGTCATACAAATGATGAAAACAGCCAGAAAAAGAAATATTGTCTGACAAATAACAGCAGCAGCATATCTCTTGTAAATATTTCATGTGCAAAACAAAACAAACGCAGACAGTTATTCTTCACATGTCTGATCTTACTTTTAAATAGACAAAAATCTGTTTCGTTGTTGGACACTAACCTGCAGTATATTTTTATCTTTTCTCACTGGATGAAAAAATTATTATAGGAAAACCATTTTGTTTCTTTAATACTCAATAAATTAGGAATATTTTTTTTCTCTCATGAACATTCATTCCTGTTTTTCCGAGGACAATTATTTTGGTCCAATTTCTGCGAATAAGGCTCCTCTCTAATTATTATATGAAAACCTGACACAAACAACTATCAAGGTATACCTAATTAGTAAAGCAAACTACTGTTTAAAATAATCGTATCATTAGCCTATGAATAAAACAAAATACAACAAAGTAGTACCAGCTTCAAAATCGAATGTGCCCCTAAAAATACGCCCCTGATTGACTAACTTAAGATTTGCGTCAACACGGAACCTAATCAGCGACTTCGGTGTTCTCATGGTAGAAACAATGACGCACATTCCCCTCTCTTTCTGCCCCCCCCCTTTCTCTCTTTCTCTCTCTCTTTCTATCTCTACTGTGCTCTCTCGCTCACTCACGTCCTGTCCTCACCCGCACACACTGTATAGCCCGTGGGAATGAGTCACGTTGTATAGAAAGAATAGGCTCAGATTAGGGAACCTATTCATGCCCGACGCTGGGAGATCTTAATGGACCCTCGGAATCTTTGTGCTGAGAACTTGATTAGAAGAGCAGAGGATATTAGGCTATTTAAAGTTGTCAATTTACGCTGGATGGCCCAGTTACCTGTGTGGATCCACTTTCCTGGCAAGCGGATTGTTCTCCGGCTATTTCTCGACTAGAAGAACACAATAATATTAGCTTATGTGAAGTTGTAAATTCATATTAGAATGCAGAGGTAAACTTGCACTTTCCAATTTCCTTACTGGTCCAGGAGAAATGGGCTTTTCTTTGATTATTTTTCCGTTGGAAGAAACACATAATATTAGTTAATGTAAAGATGTAATTTTGAACGGAGCAGATGCACAATGGCAAGTACTCTCCAGATTCCTTGTTAGTTTCAGAAAGAACAGCTTTTTTTTTCCCCCGATTATTTTAATACTTGTTTACCTTTCTATAGTTTCTTTTACTTTTTTAAAAAATCTTTTTAAAAACTTTCATTCTCTTTTCTCTTACGGTAATCGTGAATATCAGTCAGCGGACAAGGGGGAGAACTCTTTCCTTGCTTCATTAACAAGACTGACCCAATTTTACTCTCTCACTCCGGATTCATTGTATTGATCACAGTGCTCATTTGACTCACTGCTTGTCTAATCCTCACCTTTTCAAAGATCGTTATTTGTTATCCTCTCTGTAAGATAAAAATAATTTTCACAAAGACTTCGAACTTAAGTAAACTACACGGCAGATGACTATAGATAGCCCGAGAATAAGGATGGAGGACAGATTAAATTTACGAAGATATTGAACAAACTACTTGATGAGCAGAGAAATGAATTTGCCCGACTATTTGCCCTCTTTCAACTTAGAGATTCCTGGCCTAAGCAGAGGAACAAAAGCAGAGAGTCATGGCTGTTTTGAAAGATTTAAAATAGAAGCCCTGTCTAGTGTCCTGTTACATAGTAAAGTTTACTTCAAGATTCCATCTTCATCAGTCATATAACAACACTTCAACATCGAATTGCGCTCCATCAATTCATCAAATACCGAAAACAAGTGTTGTTTTTTCTGTGTTTCGTTTTGAATTAGTTACTATAACGTGTCCGTCTTTTGGTCAATATAGATCCACTTTCCTCTTCTTCTGAATGCACACCTTAAAATTGTGAAAGTCACAACAGAAACTGTATACCATAGAAATATATTCCTGAACATAGTCTGTATATTATTATATTTACAACACATCAGATTCATGTACAGACTAGATCTACCTACAGCATCAGGAGAGCAATCACAAACCTACGCTCAAGACTTACAGCCTAGACCCGCATTATAAACCTCACAGTCACACAAGTGCACAGTGCATTATACTATGGGCATTATTAATTGTACACGTGACATCAGGGCAGCACTGAAAAATCTACATGCGTACGTAGACTACACAGGCCCTGCCATCGTGTCTCCATATTCATTATGGGGTGGCACAATGTACAATAGCAGTGCATTGGACAGGACAGCTGTTGTCAGAGCACCAGGGCTGACACTAGCCAATATGACAGATCAGCAATGTCAGGTGATTTATCAGTAAAAATGCTCCCTCGTTGTTCTGTTCTGCCTCACCATAAGCATCATAGTACGTCAAAGATACAGATCCCGCTACACTTATGCGAAAAAAGATAAGGAAAGGATGCCTTTTCCTCAAAATCTTCTGTTTTTTCCAGAAAATTTAGATTTAAATTTGATATCTCTCTTTCTGCCAAGAACGCAATTTTTGGATAATGAAGCGATGCAATAATAATATGCCTCTGCATTGGGGAAATGATGAACTTATGATGTTAAATGTGAACTATCCATCCTTACCCCCTTCCTTTATATATATCCACTTTCCATTAGGTCTTTCTATTGGGGAAATGATGAACTTATGATGTTAAAATGTGAACTATCCATCCTTATCCCCTTCCTTTATATATATCCACTTTCCATTAAGGAAACCTCATTCTTTCCCCCTCCCCACCTCCTCCCCAAGGCTCCTTTCCTTGGCTCCCCTCTACATACATATCGGCTCTCACCCATGACTAACAACTGATCAACTGATAGCAGAAAATCGGACTGGACATTAAAAGCAATAATTATTGTCAACGGCGGATGTTTAAAAAATAGTCCAGTAAATGTCAGTCTTGCAGGCAAGCTTGGCTGAACATGCAGCGTTTGATTGTCTACATGAGTGAGAGAGAAAGAGAGTAAGGGAGACAGAGAGAGAGAGGCAGAGAGAGGGGGGAAGAGACAGGGAGAGAGAGAAACTGGATCCCCTCCGATACCTTCCCGTATGTATGTTTTACCACTGTGAACGACACAAACCTTACAATTTTATTCTCCTATAGTTTATGTCAGACAGTGTTCTACTTGTGGACTGAGGTTATACACTCTTGTTTGCTGCAATGCATGCCTCGACTATTATTACAGGAGTCTGGTTGAAGCCATATAGCTATTATCAAAATACAATCCAGTGATGACAAGTTCAGTTTCTTTTACAATATACAGTACATTCGAAATTTGAGCCCCTCCTCCCCCCCCCCATGAAAATAAAAAATATTAATAATAATAATAAAAAAAAAAAAGACAGTTACAAAGTGCTTGATTTTATAACCCTTTCTTGATATACTACATAATTTTTTTTTTTTTTTCATATTGGTATTCTCTAGTCAGCAACCTCAATACAGAGTATGGAGAGCACAATCATCTCCTGTGACAATGTTCGTAAAATTAATGTCTCGCATACTATGAGCAAGAGAGTAAAGGCTATCATCGTGAGAGCCCTATATAATGGATACTGTCATCAGGGTGATGCTATACTTATGTCAATCCTCCCTTCCCTTTCACAATGTTCACTATCAGATCCCAGTGATTGGGAACACATGACCGACACTTTGGCAATAACACACGAGCACCTTACATAGTGACACGAACTGTTGGAGAACACGAGAGGTCCGAAATAGAATCAGTTTCGGTCTCAAGCTAAACTTATCATTGCAGGAACGACAAAAATAACCCATTCAGCGCCTGGAGGAGGAGATGGGATAGAAAGGGTGGTTGAAGAAATAGACATAGCATGTCTGTAAATAATGCTATATCTTTTTTCCCCCTAAGTTTGAAGTCATCACGCTTTCGGTTCTGAAAATGTGACAAACATTAAAAATTTATCAGAATAGAAAGGCATTTAGCTATGTTAACTGACAGACGACATCCTGGACACCGCCCCTAACGTCAGTTATAAACTCTTTCATAAGATTTTAAAAATTAATTTCATAGTATATGCACCTTTTTTTTTTTTTTTTCTCAGCGAAAATGTGAGCCTTTGACAAAATCTAATGACACCAGGGCATAAAATTACTTGTAGATCTAGTTTGAATTGTTTTTTGACAGCTTTAAATCTAAACTAACGTTAGGTGGTGACAAAGTTCTGGAAAAGGTGGAAAGACTCATGATCAAAATCTATATATTAACAGCTTTAGCATCTAGTAAGAGGTGATATAAGGTAGGAACAAAATTTTAAAAAAATAATAATAATAATAACATGCATTTGCTTTCTTTGGACGGGAGAGGAGAAATATTAAAGGGGGTGGGTGAGGGAAGGGGGGGGGGGAGGGAAGAGCGGGGAAGAAATGAATCACAAACTATGAAGGGATGATGTATGATGTCAAAAAAGTGCAAGTAATATTGCCCTTTGTGAGAGTGAAATGCTTAAGAAAAAATAAACAAAACAAAAAAACGTGAAACATGAACTAGCACTTGCAGCTGGCACATTTCAGCTTTCAAAATGCCGATGTCGGCTTCTCTGACCCATTCCTTTCACATTCACAGCTATGATTATGAATATCACGTGAGAAGTGAAGGCCAAGCTTATCAGGATTAGGAGCGATACCGCGTGTCGTATTCTCTCGGAGATGAGAACTGGCTAGAGCTACACAAAGGTCTGGACTGGTCATGCGTTCAGACTTCAAGACATCTTCTTTCTTACCCGATTGTCATCTTTGTATGAATTTCAAATATACCCCTAGTTTGCGTGAAACATATTACAAAAAATATTTGAGGAAGGCCTATTGCCATTTCAAGGAACAACTTTAACACCTTTTTCTCTCCTCCCCCCCCCCCCAAAGTGAGATCTAGACCGATTCCGAGATTTCTTGGCTTTGTTGACAGGTTGAAATGAAAACTTCATCATGTTATGAAATCTTACTGTGTTCTCATACATCCTCACATTCTCAGCTCATCAAACGTTGCTGTCTCATTCTCACGCTCTTTGCCCCGCACAGGACATTTAATCAAGAGAAATGCATATTATATTATCTCGCATGGCACCGCCAGCGAGTATCGTGATAAGAATAATGTACCAGCTTGGCATTGGCTGAACCTATGCCACGTCTTTCTCATGGAGATTGGCATAAAATTTAAAAAAAAAAAAAAAGATTGGCGACCTAAAGACCCTTGACCTCAAGAAACTGCTGACGTACTCTTGATTAGGCCTACTTGGTATTTCCGAAAGAAGCGTAAAGTCTTTACATCGACATCAGTAATTGTCGGCAAAAATATCTTCTGCAGTTTCGGATTCTAATTTATGTTGTACGCGCTTGTTTGTGTGTACGTTGTTGTTGTGGTTTTAGCTGATTTTTATTTCCTCCTCACTTTCTGAATATCTACCGTGATAATTACCATATCATATGCCATAACATAATATATTTCAACTGTCAACCTAATATTACTATGTAATATCGTAATGCTGTTTTTTTTTTTTTTTAATTGTTGTTTTTGCTGTTGTTGTGTTTTTCAGTAATTTGTTGAAACAAGCATTAAAACCAATGGTTCCTTTCAATGAAACACTGTATACCGGTTGAATAATTCTAACCAACGATGAAACTTTACGAAATTAACCAAGACGAAGAAATCTTTGACAACAAGGAAGAAATGTTATGTGTTACAAATCGATGCTACTATAACAAAATTCAATCTGTTCGTCTATCATTTTTTCATCAATGGAAAAAGCTTTCTGAAATATTAATTCTTCTGCTTCAAGATGGAGTAACTCAATATTTAGCTAATAAAGTCGGAATTATTACACTTTCAATTTCATACGGCCATACTTGGTTTATTTTTCATTAAAAACAAAATCTGTTGCATGTAAGCCAATGGAAAACGGCAACAATACAATTTAATATTGCAAAGTGATTTTCGTTTTTCAACGGCAACATACAATGTTCACGAGTGATTTAAAATGTCTTTCTGAGGGAATATTAGCAAGCAATTTAGAACCACGATAACAGCTAGACCATTCACTCTTTTATTAAAATAATATATATATATATATATATATTCTCGTCAAAAAGATCGGTACAACGTCTCCCACACGTCGTCGTTTATTTACAATTCTATTTCATATAAGAAAATGTCTAACTTGTTTCCACAATGCAGGTCGTAAGAGGACAAGACGCCAACGTCTGGAGATAACAAAATCCCCGAGATAATTTATGACGATCCTCCTGAGACCAACCATATGATGGTGAAAACGACTGTGTTGTGATACAGAGAACTCAAAGTTGAACAAGCAGCAACACATCTCAGCTGATTCATAACACTCAAACTCAACTAGTTCTGCACGTGGCTGGGAAAAGAGCTGACAAACAATAAAAAAAAAAAAAAAACGGACCCTGAGGTTGGTAAACCAATCAACGACTCTTGGAACTAAGAAAGGGAATTCATAAACAAAAAAAAGGGGTGGGGGGGGGGGGAACAGTCCTTGGAACGAAACAAGTCAACTTGCAATATCATGTAATGCACGGAAAAGTCCCTACTGCAAGAAACAATGAAACAAATACAGATGAGAAACGACAGCACGCTAAAACATGCAGAGACATACATTCATACACACAAATACACTCACACACACGTTCGTGTAGACATCATCAATACAAACTGCTGTTTCAATTCAGCAAAGGAGGGTTTCACTTTTGAATGTTTCTTTTGACGGAAACCTGTTAGTCAGAATGGCATCTCTGTTCTATCGGCTAGTGAAGAAAGCTATGTTTAAGCGAATAAGCCCAACAACCAACGATCGTGTAGTTTGCTGAAATTAAATGAATCATTCTGTCCAAAACGCTTGTTTTGCAAACAGTCATTTATTCAACAAGTTGAACAGAAGCTGAAAGTGTTAGAAAATATGCCAAATATAGACATATTACAATCAGTGACATTTCTCTTTTGACATTAAGAAAGTTGTGGTCAACACTTAACCCACATTTGTATACAAGTGAGCGACAACACAACTGCACAGCTTTTTCAAAGTTCAGTCGGTTTTCGTTCACAAAACAGGCAAGTGCAGAATAAATCCACAATAAATCGATTACATGCCTTTTCAACACAATCACTCTCCTTGGCACATGTTCTGTAACCTTCAAACTCTGAATCATAGCTAGATATTCAATTGAATTTACACGGGGAAACACTTAAAATTACAAAAGTGTGAAAACGGATTCTGCTCAAACAGGATCCAGGTGAGATTCTCTCTCGCTCACCGTCCTCAGAAAAAGTACACAATGAGTTTATCCAGGACTTCCTGCAGATATTTTTCAATTCTGATTCCTTTTCTTGCCTGCACAGATCGAAGTCAAACGTCTTTCTGCAGCATGAAACCCGAACTGCAGCCTTTCTTTCCAAAAATAAAATGCAGATAAGGAAACTGAAGGTTTAATCTTTTTACAAACTATTGATGTAGTGCGGCATTCAAATAAATGTCAGGATTTCTGTTGCGATAATGAAAATAGGACAAATGTTCAAAACAATCACCACAATTGTTCGAGTCGCAGGCAGGTTGGAAATTCGGTTTGAAGTGGTCTGCACGAGAAATGACGTGTGTGGAACTCCAGAGGAACATGTTTGTGGGAATCATCTGAATACCAGGTGGTCCAGTCAGCCCTTTTGCAGGGGCGTATCCCGATGATTTTACAGAATAGTTTATGTTAAAAAATCAGTTAAGGGGTTTGGGTGCGGGTCCTGAAAATAAGGTTTTGGGACTAAAAATATTAATAATGGGGTTTTGCTATTTTTTACACACTTTGGTCTCTTCTGATACCAGCAGAACAACGGATGGGGCCGGGGCCATATGCTTTATGCCCCAAAACGTCACCAATACGGCACCACTAAATCACTGTGTAGAGAGATTATGAACATTCATTAATTTGCGATCTTCTTAATATGTATTATTTTTCACTATTTCCCCTAGAGCTTTTATATTTCTTAACCAATTGTCTTCATATTTGGAACAGACCTCCATGTGTTTTGATAGAATGCATCACTTTTTCTAAATTTTATTTCCGTTTACGAAGGAAAATTGGATATTTGGTGAAAAATTGCGAAAAATTTACACAAAATATTCTATGGTATATAAATAAAAGCCAAGTGCATTTTGTCTTTTACATAAGGTTATATATATGCAAATATCACACAGTTCCATTCTATACTCTTGGAGCCTTAGGGTTTTGAAAATAGAGTTTTCAAAACACAAAAGCCAATATGGCGCTTTGTCATGCGACCGGAAGCAAACCAAAAATGTTTTCTACATTTTCCGTCTATTTTGGACATGCTAAATCCAAATTTGAAAGGTAAAAAATCACTAGTTCAGGTATTCGAAAAATTACTCTCAGGACCCGCCCCCCCTCCCCCACCCCTTTCCCCCGTCCTTTAAGGATCGTGTGTCAACAGCAACATTTAATTATTACAGTAGCAAGGGCTTCCTACAACTAAAACTGAAATAAACTTGAAACAAGATGATCAGAAACACTGATGCTTAATATTAAGTTCCGGAAGAAGACGAATTTGATTACCTTAGATACAAAACTCTGTAATGATCTGCGATATCCTCTTTTTGCATTCAGAAATGTTTTAGCACAGCTCCTCAAACATCCACTATTTGAATTTGATAAAAAACAAAGGGCTTAGATTTGGTCCTCAAGATCAAAGATTTTATCATCTGTGTTTGAAGTTCCAGCCCATGTTGTATCTTCTCCATCACAAATCAAGTTTGATTTCCCTGTCCAATTAAGTATAAAATATTGTAGCTGAACAAAATAAATGTCCTATCCTATCGTTGCAAAATCAGTACTATTCACAACGCCAGTAGCTTCGTGATTCATCATTGTACTTTGTACCTGAAGTCGATTGTTAAATATGATAGCATAATTAAAGTGTGTTCTCTACCGGCCATTCAGCGGCTGAGGGATCACGTAGCCTAGACGATCGGATCTCTATAAAGTTTGTGTACATTTCCTGTTTCGGTCTCTTAAGGGACGCAGTGGCTCAATGGGCATGGCGTCTGCTCATGGAGAAAACAGGCCGGGATCGACTCACGGGTTCTGCATCGGGGGATGACAGGACACGAAGATCGAAAACCCGCATTTTTTTTCAGTGACTCA
>JBCAUA010111258.1:0-10017 GCA_038406235.1 Peronia verruculata
ATCTATCTATCTATCTATCTATCTATCTATCTATCTATCTATCTATCTATCTATCTATCTATCTATTTGTCTATCTGTCTATCTATCTGTCGGTCTGCCTGTCTGCCTGTTCCTTTGTCTGCCTGTAAGCTTATGTTTGTCTGTCTGTTTATTTATTCAGTCTGGTTGGATTATGTATCTGGTGGTGTAAGATTTGTCTGGCTTCGAGTGTGCCATGTATTCGCTTGTCAAGGGGTCTCTTAATGTGCGTAGCGTACACATGTGTCCTTGCGAAATGTATTCGCTCTAATCCGAGAAGGCTAGACGTCGGGTTTTGCTACTCAGAGGAGGCTTCGATCTTCATTTCCTTCCATCTCCCAATGGGACGACTTGCGAGTCAAACTTACAATCTCACGACATGGGTTTTGTTCACCACGGAGCAGACGCCAAAGCACATGGCCACGACGATCCAGAACTTTCTGGTAAGGTACTGGAGTATGCGAATCCTGATCTTTGTTTAAATTTGAAAGAATGCGATTGCGAAAAATACGAAGAGAGCAATTCGCCCTTGTGGTTTAAAAATGTTTATAGATGCTCACTATCATGCGAATTTATGCCTTAGTCGTCAACAGATGGTCATGTCATTGTTCTGGTGGACGAAATATTTATTACCATGATAGTATCGCTTATCTCGACCATGAAACTAGTTCACCGGAGCACCAAGGGTTTGTTTTATAATTTATCGCCACACCAATGTTAACAATTGCAGGTTAACAACGGTGTAAGGCTGATATACATTATTTCATTTCCTCTCCTATAATGGCTGTCTTGATATAACAATAAAGAAAGAAAAGGAAAAACAAAAACAAACATAAAACAAACAAACAAGCAAACAAAGAGATTCTTACCATACCCCTGACCATAGGCATACAGCCCCAGAAACAGATAATAATGGAAAATAACAGATGTGGTTTGCTTATGCTGGATTTAGTGACGGAGCAGAACTATTGGGGCTAATTGCGCCCAGCACACTTGAACACACTTACAGATTAAAAGAGGTATATCAAAGAGTGTGTTTGGCTATGGATGACAAAAACATTGTACATGGGAAGTAATAAGAGACGGATCTAGGGGCCTTCATAGGGCCTTCAGTTTGGCTCTCCGCATTTTTCTAGTGTTATAATTACATTTCTGACGATGTTCTTAAATTCTGGCGTACAGCCCAAGCTGGTGTTTAAACCCAGGTTGTTTTTGCTTCTGCCAGACAAAACATTTAGAAACGATTGTAATTGTCGTAATTTCCCTAAAATATCATTTGTACAGTTAGGTATTTCAAGTTCAGGCGATTTTTATCGAGAGATCTCTGGATCCGTTATAAATATAACTGTTCCTGTAATATTTTCAAGTCTGACTTGAGGCACGGTTGAAAGATAAGAAACAAACAAACATAATTATATCTACTAAAAGCAGAAAGAAGAAGGGGCGGGCAAAACAATCAAGACAAAACAAAAAAAAAAAAGAAATGTCAGTCAACTCCCTCAACATCACAATGAAGCAGAGTCACATACACTTATACATATACATACATACACATAATATTTATATATGACTTGATCAGTTTTGTCGATACTGAATTACAGTGAAGCAAACGAGACAGCTGGCCCGTGAGGCGCGTGGCGCATGCTGAAGACCTATGATATCCTATACCACTGTGTTATTTGCGCGACCAGTGAAGCCGTAGCGTGTGTTCTGAAACCTTTACCACAGGAAATACTGGCGTATCTGACTCGTTATGAGCAAAGGTATGAGTATAAAATTATGTCTCTTCATTTAGATATATTTATTAGTTTTATGGAAAACTTCCTCATGGAATATGTGTTGGAAGTTTTTTTTTTTTTTTTCCTGCCTAAACAGCAAATTTTGAACAGAAGTATTTCAAAGAAAAAAACAAAACTGACGCTCGATAGTTTATCTAGTGTTGCAGTTTGGGCGTGTTTAACAGCCTTTCCGAGTATTCGCACTGCCAGAAAATATGTCATACTTACTTAGATGCCATTGTTGCTTTGTTGAACCCAGCTAATAGACAAAAGGCGGTATGCATTCAAAGAAACACTTTAATTATTAGCAACTAAGGAGGTAAATGTCAGACAGCCATAATCCATCTCTTTGAATGCTATTTAAGCTGTTTGATAATTCTATAAGAATCATTTACACATTATGGATTTCTGATGAATCGGTGACCGCTCATTCACCCACAGCGTGTGTACACGAAGATCTCAGACTTAATCATGATGAGTAACTAGAATCAAGGGTCTTATCAAGAAAGTGTAAACAGTGAAAATGTGTAATGGCACGTGGATACTGAGGTGCCTTCCGGAATCAGGAGGTGACCAATTACACAAATATTTCAGAATTTACAGGCATATGCGTGGTATTTACATTTTGGACGAAGAAAGTTTGAAAATTTGTAGCTCGCTATAATTATTTCCTTAATATTAATATATTGAATATACATCGAGGCCCACTAGAACCTTTATAAGTTGATAAATTGTTTATTCAGATAATACACATAGAACCTAGTTGGATATTACGTCCAATTATTGTTCAATTCTCTGTTTATGTAGGTAGAAACAGTGACCGTGATCGATCCCTATTATTGATCTCTGTCAATATTATCAAGCTGAGTTACCCACATTCGAGTTGTTGACTTGTTTACACATTTGTTACATATATCTATAACTCTGATGACTGCAATTGATACGAGATGGCAAAAAAATTAATACATGCAAGACATCCATTTATAAGTTGTTTGACGCGTTACTGTAGAAACATTTAATTTTCCTGGATAGACTTGCTACTCCCCCCCCCCCCTCCTCCTTCTCTCCTCCTGTTGGACGCTGTGATGTGCATGTGTCTGTAGTCTAGTGAGCACACTAGAATGGGTGAGTAAAGTAATTTACTAAGCATTTCAACTCCTTTGCAAGGCTATCTCAGCATTGATTGAAATAAACCATAAGCCAATACTGTTTTATAATAATAATAACATTATGCACCTACACAACTGTATAATTGCTAGCCCAAGCAGGAAGCGATAGCTAGGTTATTGCATTCATGGTCGGAAGCAATCGTTTGTGTTATGTTTATGTTGAGGTTGAGTTTACGATATATCAGTACAGTAACATTGATTCGTTCTTCCTTTCGTCTTAAACTCTCACTCCAGTTCGTATTTCTCATTGCTGCTTTATCATCGTTTGTTATTCAGGGAATTTAGACTATATTATAAAAACCTCCACTTACCCAATCGTGAATTTTTTTTTACTATTTTTTGTTTTCGTGAGTAACTCAGAAACTGCAGCTCTCGTCTTCAATAACATTTATTTTTATGTCTTAAGAGGACGCTGAAAGTGTTAAAAAATAACTCGGAGTTGTAATATATAAACTGCTGATGCATCTTTTGTGCTGTGTATTCTTCATATATATGTTTTTTTTTTTTTTTAAATTGTTTCCTGCACTGCGGTCAGACTGTATTTCCTAAAGGGCAAATAATCTATTCGTATTCGTAAAATAATTATGACATTCTGTGGTACTCTAGCTTACATGACTTTCCACTACATTAGATTATAGGATTCGCGATCCTTCAAATATTGGTCAATGGCCATAATATTATAAACTACATAGTAACAGTTGTTGCTCGCAAAAAATTAAATATGCTGCGAAATAGCGTAAATCAATTCATACGTTCACACGGAAATCTTTGGTTTTTGTATGACCGCATGTATGTGGATATAGGTACTATCGTTATTACTAGGTCTGTTTTTTTTTCTATGTTGGGTTAAATATGCGCATATTATCAGTAATATATCAAAGCAAACCAGTTCATCAACACTACTAGTTGCAGAATGTAATATCATCATCGGTATGGCAGGTTAAAATGATTGCACAAAAAACTAACAAAACAAAAACAAACAAACAAACAAAACGAAGCAAAACAAACAAAAATCTTCAGTTGAAGAGCACTTCTCAAATAACTATTTGTATCACATATAATTAGTATGTGTCTTTCGTGTCTGTATGTGCTGAAAGTTGAGGGAGGAGGGGAGGGAGCAGGGGGAAGGGGAGTGTGTTTCCTCTCAAAGTGACAGTCTGTGTGTGTCTACTGTAAAATATTTACCATGGACAAATGCCTGCGAGCTTGTACAGAGAAGTATCGATCGTCCCATAAAAGCCACAATTATAGCGAGGTGAGAAAGTTACACTTGTAAAATATGTAAATTTATAACACAGTGGTACTCGCTACAGAATGAATATGTACGCTGATATAGTTTTGTTGTTGTTGTTGTTGCTGTTGTTGTTTGTTTGTTTATTTGTTTGTTTTTTAATGGTCATTGTTGTCCTTGATGTTCCAGGCAGACAAAGCTTTGACAGTTTGCATTGACTGTTATCAAATAAGATAATAATAATAATAATAATAATTAACACAACAAGAACAACAGAGATTTCAAGTCTCAAAATGTTTAACAGATAGCAACATTCAAGGACAGAATAGACTGCGTAAAGTTTGAAAAAAAAAAAAAAAAGAAACATTTGTTATTCAATCTACTTCAAATTATAAAACAGCACTCATTTCAACAGTCACTCTGAAAACCAACGTGTTACTATGAAGGTAATAGTAGAGAAGCGGCCTCATAAGACAGTGTTACGAAAAGTGAACCCTCCGTAATGATTATGAGTTTGGAACATGGGTTCAATGCACATGGGTCAAAGAGAGCTGCCCCTATCTTACTCTGCATTGCAAGCCTGAGTGAGCTATACCAATATTGTCTTCACCTTGACTTAACCGGGTGTCTGAATTGTGGACAATATGGCGTGGTCTTTGTCACGGTAGGTTGATTACACTGGTCTCTTACGACTTTGGCATATACATACGTCTAATGTTTCCTCATGGTTAAAGTTTCATGTTGGGGAAACAGATATTATGCCAACATGTATGCATACAGATATGCCATTCCTGGACTGGATCGATAATATACCTGTTTCTAGCGCATCTGAAAGGCCCAGTGATGAGATGTTTATTACCGCCTGAGTTTATGAGGACAATAGTAATAAAGGACTACTTTAAATAGACATAATTTAACTATATAAATGCCCGGCTTCCAACAAACGGAGCGTTAGAAATCTACAGAACTTTGAAATAGAACTAAAAAAACATTGCACTGGATGACAAGATAAATTGTGATTGTGATCTATGCTATATAAAATGCATTGACCAGCAGTGCTTAAAAATAAAAGGGAGAAGACAGTGAGGTGTATTTCTCATAAGCTTAGTACCGTGCTCATAGGTTAATGTATGTGAGCTTGGAAATTGTGCCAAATACCACAGATGTAACAAATAAACTGTTAACTCTCACATCGCTGGAAAAGAGTGTTGTAATGCTAATTGTTCTGTCTTGATATTCATTCGTGCTCAAGAAATGACAGAAAGAGCTGGATGGTAAGGCAAAACTACTTTCACAACATTATATTTTTAACTTATTATTTGAAATCCCATTTAACTCAAATAGTTTAAAATATAATGAGCAAGACTTTGAAATGATCAGCCCCAAGATTCTTTCAAGCGTTAATTATTTCTTGTTCCGGGCAGAGGTTTATGCGATTTTAAAACTGTCACGAACACAATAACATAACAGTTATGTCCTTTGAAACCGTCAGTGTTCCTTGTCTGACTCCATACATTGTCGAGACAGCTGATGTAAGCAGTGTTTCCACGAGTGATTTTTATCTTGACAGATTTTAATGCTTGCTCAGGTACCAATGTAACAAAAAATACTGCTGGTAAAAAAAAAAAAGAAAGAAAAATGAAAACTAGGCGCATTAGCGACCTATTCTGTGTTGTTCCGGGCGTAAGAAGCCTGTCAATGCCGACTTCATTGTGAAACAGAGTAATCTAAAGATCTTGTCCACTATGACATTTTTTCCTCTTGGACGGAAGGACAGATAAGATAAAAGTGTAGGAATTTTAAAAAAACACGATGTCTATCAGCCTGTGCTCAATTTACTACTGCGTAGTTGATTTTCTGTGAAGATTTCGCATATATGTGGTGCAGGCCTACAGGAATTTATGAGGTACTCTATTGCTGTGTTCTGTGGTTTCAGAGCATAGGTGAGTCAACTATTGGATGTAAGAGTGTAAGGTCTTAAGACATACAGGCGCGATTGTCCTTCTTCACTTTGAGTTAAGAAAAAAAAAGGGGGGACCGTTACATATTTTTAAGGATTTTATTTGTCAGGGTTCAACTTGTCTTGCAAAACGAAACAAATGAGCAAGGAGAAGTTTAAACTTTAGTTCACAAAGTGCTTTTTCGTATTTTTTCAGTCATTTTGCATCACGACGATCATAGCAATCTTCCTTTTTTAAATCACTGACAAAAAGCGTCAAAATCTTATTTTCCAAATAAAAGGTACTTTTTTCAACAATTAACTCCCGGTAATACATTGCATATTGTTTTCAATTCTCTCTTTATCCTAATCTCTGAGACATATTTTAAAGGACTAGTATGATGTCGGTAATACGAGATTGCCTTCATTTCCAATTTAGCACCGTCTATCAGCCTGTCTTGAGTTCTGTCTTATGGCCTTGCGCGTTTTAAACTAAGACAGTGAACGATCATTCATAAAGCTTGATATATTTTGAGGTACTGATTAAGTGTTTTTGACTGATATGTCTAAGTTGTGCTGGTTGTTTTTGTTGATATATTCGTTGATGTTATTTGTCAAAAAGGGAGGGGGCGGGGGGTTACAAAAAAAAAAAAACACCCATAACTGAAATAGCAAGAGGCCCATAATAATTTTGGAGTGAGTCGTATTTAGTGGAAATAACTCTTTCATTTGTGCATGTTCTAACAATAGAAGTAGCTGTCGCAGTGGTTATGACAGACGCATTATTAGTGCTGGTAAAAGTGTCTTCAATATTACATGTGATATACATACACTGTGTTAGATTCCGTAGCATTATCTTTAGTTGTACATCAGTATCAGAGGCCTCAATTCATTAGTGAAGTTTTATCATGGAAAACAAAAATTTTTTTTTTTGGTTTATTTTGTCTTGTTTTGTTTCAATGCAATTCTGAACAGGAAATTCGTAGTGGTAACAAAATACTCTAACTCCTATACTAAAAGTAAGGAGAATAACATGTCTAATTGAAATTATGTGCTGATCTGACAAAACGACACAAGGCAGTCTGTTAATAGGATGATATTTCACGTCTGTGAGCAAATCATCACTTTTAGCCATCACGTCATCACAAGGAGCAATTAAACGTTACATGATAACTCTACCTGACATAGCAATGGAATACTGCGAGGCGAGTACAAAGTAACACCGCATTAGCACACAAGTGAGCATTACATGATGACCTACTCAGGCCTCCTTGACAAATTGATCGGGGTGTAGGCAGGTGTGGTGGTCAAACAATGGACGAGCTATTAATGGTGTATATAGTTTTTCTAGTTTTTCTATAGCTCATGAACACAGGCAACATTTTGTTCCTTACTGTGAATTATTAGGGTGATGTCAATGAAACGTTTTGTATCTATCTCTATATATTATGTATTTCTCTCTCCCTCTCTCTCTCTTTCTCTGTCACTCTCTCTCTCTCTCTCTTTCTCTCTCTCTCTCTCTCTCTCTGTCTCTCTATCTATCTATCTGCCTATCTAGATCTATCTATCTTTCTATATATCTATAAACATGTGTGTACACACACACACACACACACACACACACACACACACACACACACACACATATATCCACATACTTTGTTAATTAAAGAGTTGATAGGAATATAGATGTGTCTAGTGCATGAATTTGATCAAAGATGTGTATGTAACGCAAGTAATCTCAGCAAAAAATACCAAACTGTTGTGTGACAGAGCGGGTTGTTGTTGTGTAGAGACATGTGACACGGCTGGAGATCATGGTGAAAAAAAAAAAAAGAAATTTGGTTTTCCTTCTGTCCGTAAACACAGTGCATTTGTCTCTGACTCGCTTCTGAGTTCTAAGCAATCATTGATATCATTACCGTGTCCAAACTAAGAATGAATTCAATGAGAGTGCAAAAACAAAGTATCCCTTTTCAGTCTGTAGCAAGTAGTGAGTGTATGACGTTATAGTTTTCATTTTCATCTTGGGAACATGAGTGACATCACTAAACAATAAAACAGAGCGGAAACTGATCATAGATGGATGGATGACGTTTATGCACTATTTTTAGACTGACCTCGCCACAGCTGTCATAATGATGGAAAAAAAATTAACATTGTGACCTGAGGTAATGGGAGGGCCAATCTGAGAATTCTCCGAGGATTGGTTCTGGGGGAAACATTTTACTTGCTCATATGTAAAGATGAGCACTACATGATACATGAATGAGCTCAGATCAGCAAGTCTGAGTATTTAATTGCGATATTCAGGGGAAGGGCTTGTAATGAGCATCACAGCAACATAAATGAATCTACATAATCATAAAATATGCTGATTTATGTCGAAACATGCTTGTGGTGGCAAACGTGGGCGACGCATTACAAATTCATCACATTTTAGACTCTACCATGTAAAATGCTTCATTTCACACGTATTTTGCTTAGTTTGTCTGTCTGTGCTATGATTATGAAATTTGTTTTTGCGTTTAAAAGTATATGTGTGAGTTCAAGCGGTATGTAAGGTATATCATGAGCATAACCATAATAAGCTAAGTATCACTTTCAACAAAGTGAGTAGAATATGATTATACTGTTCAATCAAAATCTTGTATAATAACTTAGATTCTTTTCAAAATGCGTGCTATTCCTTGTAAAGACTGTTGGGAAACAAAACAACGAGTGTCTTTTTGATAACCAGCCGCCTTGTATGCTTCTCCGGAAGCTGACGACGTTAATGGGTACATGTATCTCATTTGGGTCTGGACAGGTAATAATAGATTGTAAAGCGCGAAAATGGGCACCATATGAATTAAAAACTATTATTGTTATTATTGTGTCGTCAAAATCCCATTAATTATAGACAGTGTACATCAGTGCACTTAAATGTACATAAAATTCCATTGTTATTATTATAGCCGTGGTTCACAAGCTAGCAAATGTACTCGACACTGTAAAATCGACAGCAAACGAAGTTCAAAGCCTGCCTATACGGTGGATTTCAAAGGAGTCCCTTTCTGGAGGCAACAAAATCATACTGCACCTTCACTACCTGTTAGGTTGTCAGGCTCATTAGACTAGGAGGCGGTTTGTAAGTTAAACAGAACAATAAGAAAATATTTTACTGAATGTATAGTTGTGTGTGTGTGTGTGTGTGTGTGTTTGTGTGTGTGTGCGTGCGTGTGTGTGTGTGTGCATAATTATCGTCGGTTCAGAGATATTTAATTACTATCTATTTGATGACTGCAGTCATCACAATAATGATAATAACAATAATAATAATCATATTAATAAAGAATAATATTTCTTGCTGTTGATTGGTTGACATCAGCGAAACGTTCCTCACTTTGCAATTATGATTTTGTATTCAAAAGTATTTAATAACTATTCATTTTTAACCACATTCAACACAATAATGATAATAATAATAATAATAATGACAAAAATAATAATATTCTTGGTGTTGGTTGGTCGACATCAGCGAAACGTTCCTTGGTTTGTAAACTCATCTTATCAGTGAGACAAAAGAAGACTGGACTGTCAGAAAATACGTCCCAGTACGTTCACGGTGGTTCCTTTTTATGTATTATTACACACACGCTTTCACTTTCTTTCTTTCTTCTCTTTGTTACTGGCTGGCACGGAGATGTGAGATAAGGATTTTCACTACCATCTGTTGCTGGTAGATAAGATGTTTAAAACGCGTGCGCTTCTGTGTTGGTTGTTTGGTTGTTTGTCCTTGTTGTTGCGATTGCTTTTGGTCTTTATTCTATCTATCTATCTGTCTATCTATCTATCTATCTATCTATCTATCTATCTATCTATCTATCTATCTATCTATCT
>JBCAUA010111269.1:0-10016 GCA_038406235.1 Peronia verruculata
TAGGTAGGTAGGTAGGTAGGTAGGTAGGTAGGTAGGTAGGTAGGTAGGTAGGTAGGTAGGTAGGTAGGTAGGTACGTCAGAGTATGTATGACAAGAAACTTAAACTGGGAAATAGTTTTGATCTAAAGTTATCCATCGATTTAAAAGAAAAAAAAAAAAAAGAAGAAAGAAAGAAAGTAAACATGTATCGAGGCATGCATCTGTTACACATCATCATATTTTTTAGTCACAAAGACATACCAAAACTGTTATTATATATAACAAGGAATTCCCCAGATTTTCTTCGTGCTAGATCTAATTTGCACAGAGATCAGTAGAACCAGCAGCCATCTATCTGAGAGAACACCATAGACGCCACGGAAAGGTGTAACAAGTTCTTTGTTGATACAGGCGCTCATATCCTTAAGAGTATCATGCAATAGGTAAATAAACCTGCACCCTATTTCTTTCTTGTCATTTTTGTGTGTTGGTTTTCGTTTCTTTTGTTTTTCCTCTTGGTTTGATTTTCCTCTGCTGTCGGGTCTACTTCCGGCTCCGTCAGATTGACGTGTTATGATTAGAGACAGAGGCGCATCTTTCATGGAGGTGGCAATAAAAGATTTAGTCCAGAAATTCAGTTACCGGTGTGTAATTAATGATATTTGCAAACTAGTCTGTTAGCTGAACGAGAAATGGAGTCCACCCTTTCAGCTTTCGCTTCTCGGAACTGGAAGTGAAATGGGGATTCTAAAATGGTGGTTTTTAACCAACCCCAGTTCTCTTCTGTTGAGGGGAACGATTTTTTTTTTTTCAACGCTAACTATCAGCCTTGAATTTATTGAAGCATCAGAAAAAGAGACCAACAACACCACAGAGGTCTGTGTGGGTTTGTATAAATGATTATCAATGTAGGCTACAGTCAAGACTAAGCCTCGAAATCGATGGTCGAACTCTCAACTATTCTTTTTCCACAACTGAACGAAAAATACGAACTGGGCTTTGCTATAACAGCTGAATAGTGGAAAGTGGAAAGGAAAACCGAACCGAAACTTAATCAGCTTTTCATGGTTTTCATTATTATTATTATTGTTGTTATTATTAGTATTATTATTTTATGAAGTCGAAAACCGAATTGAGACAATCTGGATAGTCTACACATACCTTAATACATTCTGATAACCCTGAAAATGCATTTTGATACGTTTATTGGTTGTGATAAGTGGTTTATGTAGATTATCTATATTTTCCTGATATGCCTTTCACAACTTATAAATACATCGTCCGTCCAACGTCGTATTTTATATATTTCGACTGTGACCAGTTTCTTGACGTGTAAACGTCCTAACCATGTTAGGCATACTGTAGCCATAACCGTGCTGATGTGCCGTTCAATCCCAGCACAAACAAACAAGCAAACAAACACAGACCAGCAATTTTCATCAATTGTATGACGGAATTCTGGTTGATATAGAGACAATACTAATGAAAATCAATTCAAAATAGTCTACTTTGTTCCCTGAGTGCAATCTACCTTATAGGCCGAAACGCTCAAGTCTTGTAAAAGTGGCTTCTTCTTAACACCAAACTCATTAAGGCGTCATCGGGGAGCCTCAAGTGCAGTTGTTTGTAAGACTGGTGCTCATGGCCATCTCTCTGAAGGAGGATATTAAGTATGAGGTTTTTCTTTTCCTAGATAGACAGCCAACCAAGTCTCACCAGCCCATCTGCCCCAAAGACCTTTGGCACTTTACATAGATATACCCACCCTCTCAAAGACCAAACCACCAATACATCGGACGTTGCCTTATTTCCATGATCCACCAGTGCCTTATGAAAGTGCAAGGCTTTCTTTAATAAAATGTCGTCTCCGCCCCCTTACCCTTTCCTTAGTTCGTTTATCATTGCTTGAAGTAAGTATCTGTATCCAGCAAGATATGTTCAGTGTTGCTGCTGTTGCTAAGTAGTTCCGCTTATTTAATACAAATTATTGTCTCCGCCACTTCCCGAGAAAGCTTGGGGAATGTAGAAGCCCCCAAGAACGAGAGCGACAACGCCACTGAGCATTGATACCTTTCACGAACAAAGCCACCTGTTAGACAGGAAGTTTGCACAATGTGAGCACAACCGTGTGATGTCGAAACAAACGGAATAAAAGAGAAGCGAAACAAAACAAAACAAATTCACCTCGCTAAATGATGACAACAAAAGAATATGAGAACGCGTAAGTACGTGATGCCCTTCGTCCTCTACTTCTCAATTTACTGCATCCTCTCTTTTTTCTCTTTCTCTCTCTCTCTCTTTCCCTCGTACTCCCCACCCCCTCCCTTTTGTTTATTCCTTTGTGTTTTTGCTCTTATTTGTGTTTTTTCTCGTTCAGTGGTTGGGGGTCCAGACAAGAGCAGAGATAAGCAAACTCTACGCACATTTTATGTAGGTCATCTATCCATCACTGCCGAATGCGAACTTTGATTCAGCAAGTAAATCTATTGTAAAACTGAAATGATGAAATGTGGCACATGACTGCTACAACATGAAGCAACATGAATTCCAGCAGGTCAGGTGGGTGTTGTTGTTTCTACCAGGGGACAGATGGAGCTATTGTTGGGGGACGCACCCTGTGTGCTCACTGTTGTGAAAATCAGCTCAACATCAGCAACATTATCAGCATGTGAATCCTCATCTCTCTCTCTCTCTCTCTTTCTCTGTCTATCTCTCTCTCTCTCTCTCTCTCTCTCTCTGTCTCACCAAGCCTTCCTTTGTGAGTCACTTTCGGATTAATTGGAGAACTCAGTTTACAGGCACCAAATGACTTGACTGGTTCTAACTGATTTCACTGCTGTTGATTTATTCGCGTACATTGTCTTTGTGAGCTGTTCTTTGTTTCTTTATTGCTTTCTTTCAGCTCATGAGCTCAGAATGAGCAATCCTTAAAGCAAATCATGAAATTTGAGTGGTAAATCCGTGCCTTTATCTTGTTTTGTTTATTTATTTCTATTTATCATTTCTCCATTATACAATTTCGTTCATTTGGATTTTTTTGGGGGTGGGGGTGTGGGCTGGGAATGGGGAAGATTACAGATGATGAGCTGACATAAAGAAATAGACTTAATTGGCACATTTATTCTATTTAACCTGGCCCAATATGTTGTGTTCTTTTTCTTTTGAGGTAGCTAGCATAGAAATCTTTTTGTTCTTATTTCTTTCTTCTTCTTTACAAAAAAAATGCTTTTCTTTATTGGATAATGACTAATTAAAAAAAAATAGAATTTAAAAAACCTCAGACAAATTCACTCTTTCATTTAAGCCCAGTTTGCCCTACATTAAGTTACCTGCATGTCTTTTTGTGATAACTAGCAATACGATGAGCAAAGGAGGAGGCGATTAACTTGACAGACAAGGCAGGTTTTGTGGTTCCATTTACTTGTTCATTCTCACATCTGGCGTCTCTGATTTCCCTGTTTAAGCATGTCTGCCCTTACCATCAAATCAACCCCTGGCATTGTGAGATATGTTGATAACCTCATTACTGAACTCCAGCCAAATTGTTTATCGCAAGGATAAAAATCAATTTCAGAGGAATTAAATCTAAGTTGAAAGAAAACCATTGCCTTTATCTTCCCTCTCTTCCTCACCCTCCTCTCCCTCTCGTCGTAAACCATGATCACGACATTGTAAATCCCTTTCACAACCCTTTGATAGTCGAGCTCTACGAAGTGGATGTAACTTAGACATGTGTATACGTGTGCATAATTATTAATTGTGTGTTAATTGATATCTACTAATTTAAACCCTGTTTCTTTGACTTTTGGTAATTGTTTAAATAATGACTTTTGGTAATGAATGATACTCTTAACAATACTGAAAATAATGAAGATGAATGATAACATCAACATCAGCACATTTCTTATTACTAATTAAGTGTGTCTTTGAGGAGGACCAAATTTTATTAAGACAAATAGGCATTAATTCCCTCTGCTTTACTTTGAGTTATCTCGCTCTCTTTAATGCTTTTCTTGGACTTTTTTGGTTCTTAAATTTGTACTGTTTTTCCCCAGTTAGCTGATCTCCTAAAGGCGGGCATAAAGCAGATGTAAGCCAAAAGATTTATCCTCTTTTTTTCTCTTCTAAACGTCTAGCTTTGTGCATAGTGAGTTCACCTTTGTTCATTGTTCTGAAGTTCAATCTCACGCCCCCGCCCCCCCCCCCTTTTCCCCTCCCTCATTGAGTGGCATAGCTTTACCTATCTGTATAGAGCCTGTGCACACAGCTGCAGAAACAGACCTGTTTCTAAATACTCAAAATACAGAATATAAGTCGGATAGAAGAGGAATTTGTCTTTATAGATATAACTCATTCATATCTCATTTATAGTTTGGTACTCTTCCTTCCATAGTACAATACAATTAAGTTCAACAAGACAAACCAAGAGATGACCAGCGAAATCAATCGAAAAAAAGAGCATATTCAGCAAATTTGATGAAGCAAGGAAGCATCTTTGTTTTATGGATGTTCTTTTCGATTTGCCCATTGTGGTGCCGATCGCACTCTTGTTGAGGTAAGTTTCGATCATCTATTCCTACAAATCAATGACTGCCGTGCTGAGCGGTAAGGCACTTGGCTATAGCTCAAAATGAAATCATGCTCCAAATGTGGTGGTCATTTATGGAAAACGTAAACCGGCCTTTAATAGTTCATACCGGACTGAGCAAAAACCTGGAAATCCATGCCGGAGTGTTTGTACCTATCTGCTAAAAACAGAACACTCACTGATGTTTGTTACCGCTCCACCACAAGGTCGGAGAACGATTTTGTCACTGGTCTCATTACATTCTTTATTTGTTTTATTTTTCTTTGTAAGTGGTAGTAAACAGTTTGGAATGTTTGTACCCCCTGCTAAAATTAGACGGGGATTCCCCGCCGCTCGCTTGGTCGGACAAATCAATTGATTATCGTAATTTCAGATGTTCTCCTTCTCTCTCACTCTCTCTCTCTCTCTCTCTCTCTCTTCTATTACACGAAGGCAAGCCCGACACATAGTCATTGTAGACCTCGGGATTTTCATAACTGCATTTCTGTGCACATTTTTTTTTCTTTACCATAGGGACCAATGCACTGAAAAACGAGGCAATTATTCTAAGAAACATACGTCACCCCACACTGTACTGAGAAAAGCAGAAACAAGAATCACAACTGAACAGTATTACATATTTTGGAGCAAGCCTAGGTACTATTTATACTACTTACAGTGCACATCCAGTTTGAGGCCGTCACAATGAAGATGAGGAGGAAGAACGTACTATGGCGGCTGGCTCTTGGCCCGGACATGGTCTGAACTTCTTCATCCACCTGCTGAGGGCTGGGCCATTGCTGTCGGGCATGTGGACATGCTGGGAGAATCACTGGCTGGGCAAGCACTCACGGGCTCAGGCTGGGGGAGGGAGGCAAAACACATGTCTGATCACATACAGTCTGATTGGAATGGAAATAATGGGTTATTTTTTCCTAGATCTGAATTACTCATTAGTGGTTTTATCATTAACAGAATGTTACTAATTACGACACTGAGCTGAAGGTACTAATCGCGGAGTCTTATTTAAAAGGAACTAACTGAGATATAATAGATGCAATGGTAAAGTGTGCACAGACAGGCAGGAAGAAGAGAGAGGCAGAAAGAAAGAAACAGACAGACAGGCAGATAGACAGTCAGACAGACAGACAAATAGGCAGACTGATAGAAAAAAAGTAGAAGGACAGAGCACAACACTTTGATAAAAACACGCTTCTCCCACATGGCTGTCATAAAGTTATGCGATGGGTGTTCGCGGGCACCACTTGGTCTCTGCTTTTTCTTTTACAGAATTTATACCGTTTTTAGCGTTACAATAACATTTTCTGTTTTTAAAAATTACCGCTGATTCAATTTTACACTTCTCTAACAATCCGTAAAGACAGCATAATGTATTGTGATAAAATCCTTTAAGTTTTAGTTATTACTATTGTTGTTGTTATTATTGTTGCCTCATTATTAATTGAAATCATGAGCATAATATCTGCCATAAATATAAACTTATGTGGTAAATAACAACAATGTGCTCCATATATATAAGTCCACCTCTCGAAACAGCAACAACAACAACAACAACAACAAAAAACCAGAAGACTTCAGCATGTAATCGCAGCATATCCTGAAGTGCTCAATTATTAAATTAAGTTTATTGTCCGCGCCTGACGTAAGAGTGAAAAATAATTGCGCTCGAAAATTCAACAGGATAAATATTTTACAGCCTTTGAAGACTATACGGCAAAATTCAGTGATCGACCTTTAAACAATAACGATGTCTCAAAAGCTCCGAACAGTAGATAATGATGGCAAAATGTGATGTAGGGGATTGATCTAACTTTCTAACATCAACTTTGGGGGACGATTCATTGAATATTACCCTCAAGGTTTGGGTTATGCAGTCACATTACCCCTGAACATACTTTTGTAGATTTCATTAAAGTTCTGCTCTAGCTAAGCGGTCTTTAACATCACATATCATGAGTTACAGAGCGTTACAAGAATCATACATGAAATAAAAAGAGAATGACGATTAACAAACAGACAGCTGCTAGATAAGGGAGACCTCTAACAACAACCAACTTGTTTATCGATCAGCTTGATTCAAGTACTACCAGACAAGTCCTTGCTGAGAGAGAACAGCGAAATCTCTGTCTGAAAGGCAACTGACTGACCACAAACTGGATATTTCAACAAAGCAAATATAATTACATATGGTTTATTGTTTACTCTCCTAGCAACTTAACCACCTAGACTGAAGACTCTATAGATACTGGTGAGGCAATGAGAAAAAAAGTGCTTCTTTTATCAGCTGCCTATATTCACTGCTGTCCTTTATGAATGAGCATTACTCATGTTTTGTTTCTGTTTCTGCTGATTTGAATTCTTGGGTTTAATTTCTTGGAGGTTCGAAATAATCGGCACTATAATTTCCCGTATTTGAAAAAAAAAGAGACATATTTAAGACAACGCATTAAGGAAACTGTGAAAATCTACATAAGAAGAGAATAAGTTGACTACCTTGTGGAAAGAGCGAGCTTCAGCCTAATACGAAAAAAAAAAAAAAACCCAAAGAAGTGTCAAAATTGCATTGATGACTTGCTTAAACGGCGGGAAATATTCCAACCGCTGACTAATTTCACCATCAAAAAGATAAACCATTCTGATGTATATTTAATAAAACATGGCAGCTTTAAAAGAAAAAAAAAACTGCTTTATTGACTTATTTTAGTGGCCATGCCTTTGGTAAACATGACGAAGATAAGAATAGATATATTGGATTTTTATTGTATAATAATTATAATAGTTATATTGTATTTTAATAAAATGACGAAGATAAGAATTATGAGAATCTGCAAATCAGAGTGTTTTTTTGTCTTGTCGTTCTCCAGTATTTTACAAGGGAACGATCATGCGGTAAAAGTAAACTCTGTAAGGTCACCCTGTCCTACACCTATCCAGCCTCTTCCCCCTCCCCTCCCTCTTCCAATTAAAGAAAAATCAGTTGTCCGTATCATTCACAAATTTCAAAATCTTGAACAAATTTCTAAATCTTCCAAACGAATTCTCTTCAGTCACACCATTAACGACGAAAGGTCAGTATGAAGTTTTAAATAATGGATAGAATAACGCAGAAAGAAAAAATGGCGAATAGATGCATCCTTACCAACTGAAAACTTAAGGAAAAATGAATGATTGTACGTCATCGATATTAAGCACAACCAAATAAAAACAGATAAACTATGAAGGACAAAAAAAAAAGTTTAAAACGCATAAACTCTTTTGAAATACACATTTCTTTCTAATAGTCTGGACAATTCGTTTTTCTTTCCATATAAATGTGAAGACGTAAATAAATCTTTTTTTTTTTAAAATAACAATCACATACCTCTTCTAAGAACATGTGTAAACTGTTTATACAAATCAATTTCTGATAGCTACTTTTTTGTCTTCTTTTAGCGCACATATTCGGCAACAGGAGTTGCGCTCAATGTTACACCGCTACAGGTGAGACAATCTGTCCCAGGATATAGCAAGAAACTGGGCTAATGTATTCCTGAGAATTACATGTATGGCTGAGAGTTACACACTCGTTTACAGCAAAAATAAAACAACTGGTAAAGACCCGAAACTTCAGTCATTTAAAAATAATAATAATAATAAAATAATAATAATAATAATATAATAAAGTAGAAACAAAAACAAATACAGTGTACGTAGTCATCGATATTTAAACATCGCGATGTTGTTTCGGTGGTAAATAAATAGATAAGAACTTCAAATAACAATACACATTTCAGATATCACCGGTAAGCAGTGAGCTGCACGGGTTCTGAAAAAAAAATGCTTAATGAAAAATGTAATGAGATGAATACCCAGTCTTCATATCTATGTTATGAATTTAAAAAATATGACATACATTATTTTAAGCCATGTGTATGACAGTTTAGAAACAAATCAAGCCAGCTTAGATCTCCAAAGACAAATCGCTGTCTTTTGGGGCTTTTCTATTAGAAAAAAAAACAAAAACGCTATGGTAATAATGATTTGGTTATGGCACAAAAGTGAGAAATTTTTGTTAAAAATAAAATGAAATACATTACGCTGTGCATTGCATATCTGGGGTAGAAGTGCCGAGTAGATGGATACTCCAGCGTTTAAATCCAAATCGTGTGTGCCCTTAGGAATACTATGGCAACGCCATAAAAATCTTTTCGCCAAATTAAAAAGATGTTCTTACTACTCCTCTGGTAACGCCACGAGACGGTTTCACCAAAGCTGGCCTCTCACACAAACCCGGGAGATCTTGAACGTCGCCGCTCGCTCGCTCACTCCTCTTCCTTCTCGTCCTCTTCAAGTTACTTGACGATCTGAGAAGACGCACGCACGTTCGGATCTCCGTACGTAGCATACGAGTCTTCCGTCAGCCAGGTCAGAGGAACAGAATGTCAAGAGAGAAAACTGTATGATGAAATCGAAGTCCAAAGTTCTGACGAACATTAACTCTCCAAATGTCGAAAGGCCGATAACATTTAGCAGTCAAATTCTCAGTCGAACGGCATCTAATATATTTCTGCATAAACATTACACCAATATGACACCTGTCAGCCGATCCGGCATCATATTTAGCAGTGGAATTCCCAGTCAAACGGCATCAAATATCTCTCTGAACAAACATTAAACCAATAGGATATCTCTCATTTTTATACGAATTCAAGATAAATTATAATTCCTTAAACATGAATAGTAAAGCCATCATAGAAAATCTTGACACTACTCCAGTATTTTCACTGGATACTTTTAGAGATAAATGTGTGGACAGGCCGAGGGAAAAGAACAGGATGGAAGCACAGATATGTTAAAAACATAAGGAAAAAAAAACAAAAACGGAGAGAGTAAATGTATGCAAGGAGTTTATGTTTGCACGTAAGGTAGGTTGGCTGGTGCCTTGTGACCAGAGTTAACCAGAAAAACCAACGCTCATTAAGGAGAAACAACAAACAAATAAACAAACTGCATGAGACACGTGGGGGAGGAATGTGTAGGATTATGAAATGATGGGGAACTCTAGAGAGAGCGATTCGGTGAATGACGCCCCGCCGATTGCAAGATTTTTTTTATGTGTTCCTACATGTATTTCCTCCACTGTGTCAGTAGCACCAGCCCGCATCCCTCTGCGCCCCGTAATGTTAATGATGGTTTTCTAGTAGTCAAGTGCTCTGTCCATCATGTAATGTCTCATTTTCGCCCGCTCTGTCTCTTCTACTCTTCCTGCCTAATCTGTATCCATCCATCCATCCATCCATCCATCCATTCTATCTATATATCTTTCTACATATATTTCTCTCTCTCTCTCTATCTACCTACCAACCTACCTACCTGCCTGCCTGCCTGCCTGCCTGTTTATCTATCTATCTATCTATCTATCTATCTATCTATCTATCTATCTATCTATCTATCTATCTATCTATCTATC
>JBCAUA010111280.1:0-10016 GCA_038406235.1 Peronia verruculata
TGTCCGGGCCAAATTTCCAAATTCCAAATTTCTACCCACAAAAATTTCTCAGCAAAAATTGGCAGCTTCTAAAAGCCTCGATAATCCTATCTCTCAGGATTGAAAGTCTTAAGAAAAAAAACTGAACTGAGACCTTTTACTTCCCTTTACCAGACAAAAGAGGTGTTGAACAAACAGTGTAAAGAGGAAAAAATCCTTTTACTGCTTGCCATTCAAAAGACTGAATGCCAAAAAATTTGATAAAATTATAACTCTAAGAACAAAACATTCACTTTACATCATAATTTTTATTTTTTTTTTAATTTTTCATGGTGTATGTCTCAAGCAAAGGGCACAAAAGTGTTTTTTCCCTCTTGACACTACTTGTTCAATCCCTCTTTTGTCTGGTAAAGGGAAATAATAGGACTGAGCACAAGGATCTCCCATTGTTTAGAATATTGAGTTGTTGGCATCACTGTAAAACTTTTTTGTTTCCCTTAATGTTGGTGATAACATCTTTGTCGTACTTAAGGTAGAAATTGAAATTGTGGCAGTTATAAATAACAGGGAATTTCTTTTTTTTTCAGGCGGTGTACAACTGGGCATTAACTCCAAAGGGGAGCGACTTAAGCACTGGTTCGACACCCTGAAGAACCCGGACAGGGAGTATCGGCGGTGGCATGTCCTTTCGGCCGAGCTGACCCCTGAGGTTTATTCATAGGCCATGCTGGTCGTTGTGTGCCCGCTCTTTTCTGGTCGTGGCCTTTGTGAGTGTCGTAACTGGCCATGTTAAACACCTTATATATTATATATATCCACCTTTTATAATACTCTGCCTAATCTTACAGCCATAGTTTGTCTGATATAGTGATTCATACATGCAGTGACTAAGTTATGATAACATTGCAAGAGGTACTGTTTGTACCATTTGTCAAAATACATTTAAAATATATGTATGCTACACTTGTGAATTGTATTAATAATTAAAATTTCTCTTCCAAATCTGAAATTAAAGAAGAAAAAAAATTTTGTTTTTAATCCTTTGTACTTTGAAAGACCCAGATCACAGTTATTGAATAACATTACTGATATTTGGAATCCATGTAACTATTTTTTCATTTCTTTATTAACAAGAAGGAAAAGTTTTTTATTAAGGAGAAATAGGAATAAATCTGAGGTTTTTGCCCTTTGAGCCATAGAGACGCTTTTCATTTGGAGACTTTTAAATCTTCTTCATGAATGAATTATCATTTGAATTTGAGGTGATGAAGTTTCAAGTCTAAACATGTTTTACAAAGTATCTTTTTCAGCTTCACTGAAAAGTTTACCCCAAGTCAAAGTAACCAATAACTTTTGTATAGATAGCGTACCATAGTTCCCGTTGTTGCCGAGCATTTAGATTAGCTGAGAATGCTAGCTTGCCATAGTACCTGGGAAAGAGAGAGCTTCTGTTTGTTCTGTCTTTTGAGCTGACAGTCTGTGCAATCTGAAAAAAATTGCATAGCGCTCTGGTCAGATGGTGTCAAACAAAACTTTGAACTGAGCTTGTTTCATCACCAGATTCTATAACTACTCAGTATTTCAAAAACTCATCTTGAATCAGGGGATGCTTCTACTGAATCTGAGTAATTCCCAAACTGCATGGCAGAAACCAAATGTTTCTCAATTATCTGACTCAAAATTGATACTGTTCACAACAGTGCTGGTTTTTCTAGCATCTCAAATAGAGTGTTAGCTGCAGTCAATTTGGAGAATTCTGTCCCTTGATATCAAAAGGAAATTTTGTATCTTCCATATTTCTTCAAATTGAAACATTCGCTCAACTTTTGTTTTTTTGTTTTTTTTTTTAGATTCAACAAGCTCAGTTCATCAGTTTAGATCAGCTAGTGTGCCTGGGTTTGCCAAATTTGAAAACTCCTTTAATTGCCAATACCATCAGCAAACAGAAGCTTTCCATCCAAGTTTTGAAGCAATAGCATGTCATCTACAGATACATAAACCATAGCAATTTATAATGTTGTAGTTGTTGTTGTTGGTCTGGGCTGTGTTAGAAGTGGTTTCTTACTCATTGACTGGATGTTTGAAGGTGTGCATTTGATGTGTGTTTGACATGTATGAGCACTTGATGTTGTCAAGTTATTGTCTCCATGTGTCACAGCACCAGGTGTGTAGTCATTTGCACAAATACATAGAGCTCTTGTGAGAGAAATGACCCACTGAGGCTTGTCTATGTGTTGCACACCACTTCTCTCATGCTCATTTTGCACTGCATTTTCACCTGTTCATTCAGCTCATTTGAATTTGTCACTGAATGATCACTGCTGTGCCTTTACATACCTTCATGCAGTTCATTTGACTTTATCACAAAGTTATAATCACCATTGATTTTTGCCTCATCAGAATTCACTAGCATTGACTGAATTTAAATAAGTTTTATATGTCTGAAATTCGACCACAGGATAATATTATTCTGTATTTCCTCCACACATTCATTTGTTGTCATGTCTGATTGCTTGTTGATGAAACTATTAAATCAACTCTGTTACTCACATTATCTGATGTCTAGCCATCCCACTGTGCTTTGATCAGTTATGCTATTTCCCTTCCTTCTGACCTCTACCTTTGTACAGTTTTATGTTGATTCCCAGACACCTCAGTATAGCTCTTATTCAATCCTTTTAAAACAAGTTGCACAAATTATGGGAAATAAAAAAATAAAAAAAAATTGTCAGGCTGTTTCAGTGTTCCTAGCTTAGGTCGCTTCTGATCCAAAAGACATTCCCCATAGGTTAGCCCTTGTACTTGTTCCCCTGATCCCAGTATGTCAGTTGATTTGTCATGCAAACCTACCATCCCGATCTTTTCCCATGCATGCCACACAATGACACCTGATGTTAAATAATAGAAGTGTCTAAAAAACACACTGATCGAGTGAGAATTTAGACTTCCCTTGTGCTTATCCCTTTGCCCAACACTTCAGGCTTAATTGTAAGATACAGTGAGATAAAATGAACTCTATGTGTCCTCAAAGTAGAAATTCCATTCCCTGTGGATGAGATACAGTATATGGAGGATACACCCATGCTTATGGGCATAGAGGCATAGCATAAATCTCATCACGTTACATTCTATGTACGTCTTTCAACCTCTTGGTTGAGGCTATCACGACAGTTCTTTGTTTAAAAAAAAAAAATCCTGTTTAAAAAAACAATAAAAATCCTGTCTTAAAAACTCCTATCTTTACTTTTGAAAAAAAAGGAGATAAAAAAACAACTAATAATAATAATAAATCCTGTCTTAAAAAATCTAAAAGGTGTTAAAGGTCTTCCAACACGAGGGTCTTGAGGGTGTCGCTGCGTTGTTTTGGTCTCCCTTTATTTTTGCTTGGTATGTACAGGTCCCTATTGTCCCTATCTCAAATCTCATCAGAGCAAGCAGACTCAAGAGAAACATTGCCTTGGTTTGATAAACATATCACTGATGGCCAAATTGAGTTTATATGCAATTATGCTGTTGTCAAGGGCAGCACCAATTACTAAGCCGCTAGTTCACAGAAATGGGAAACAAAAATATAGGAAACCAGTTGGTTTTTTCATCTACTGATAGGACTAATTTTCAGTTTTTGTGAGTATTAGTGGTATCCATTATTTGTTAATTGCCAATTGTCGGACAAATTCTGCCTCTTATCAGGTGAGAATCTAGAGCTCCCTGAAGTTTATATCTTGATTCATCCATTTTGGATATAACTCAGCAAACAGTTTTGTGTTCTCGCTAAATAAGAAATTGGACTAACGTATCAGTAAAATCTGGACAGTTGCTGTTTGTACCTACGTTCACTTGTACCTACGTTCACTAGCCTGGAAGCACAAGTTGTAATGTGATTGTTCCATGGCTGTGTAACTGTGAGCCATCCAACATGTTCTTATGTATCCCTCACTTTGTTAGTACCCCTGCTTTCCCCTCCGTCTATCCCTTCCATTAAGAATCTTCGGCATTGGCAATAAAGCAATGTCATGTGTGTAAAAGATGCAATTTGATTTCTTAAAAATATTAATCTTGGAGCAAATTCTCTTTTCCATTCAGTCATTTCTACATACTGAACATTTTTTACCTTTTTTTATTTTTCTTTTGTTTTGTTTCTTCCTTTTACTGTGAACAAATTTTGCATTTTGCCCACACAATTTTGTCCATCTAAAGATGATGATTATGAAATAGTTTATTTTTACAAAATATTTTACCCTTCAATGACACTAGTTTTTCTTCTACACTATGAGACCTGGACTGGTTTGCTAATAATCTGTGGAACAGGTGTGGTTAATGCAGAATGACATGAAAGTGTTATACACCCTTTTTTTCTTGGAAAACTTTGGACATCCACTTTCCTTATATGTCTTGTCACTTTCTGCACAAAGTTTTACTTCAAGCAATGTTTTGTTGTTGATGTTGTTGTTTACAATATATTTGACTTTCAAGTTGAATTATATTAATGATTTCTTTTGTTCTTCCTTCCACAGCCGGATGATTAAAGCACTGACAAGAAAAGAATTTCACAGTCGATAACACCCAAGTGGATAACTAGATCCAATATCTTCATGGTGATTGCTATAAAATGTGAATCGGATCGTCACTGTATAAAATTGATGTAGAAATCTTAACATTCACATTTTTCATCGTATATTTTTTTCCAGTTTGTTTTATTGTAATATTATGAATGCTACTTTTCTCTTGGTAATACTTATTCAGCTCCATCAGATGTGATATAATCTTGTATCTGATTTTTTTTCAATCAGTTGTGATGTTGGTCATTGATTATTTATTACTTAGTCTTTGCAGCATGAGATTGGTTTGGAAATATTCATTCCAAGTACCAGATTATATAATCATAAGATGAGAGTATAAAATATACATTCACATCTCCGTTGCTTAACAACTTGATTTTGTTCAGATGCCTAGCAAGGTTGGTGGGATTTTTTTTTCATAATATATACATGCATTATTTCTTCAGTTTTACTTATATCTTACATTTTTACTCATAATTTAACTGTCTGCCAATTTTGCCAACATATAGAGATAAATTTTACATAGTTATTCAAAGGGGTGGTTGCTAATTCAGTGCTTTATATTGGAATGTAATAATGCAGAGTGTCACAAATTATGTTGGATTATTTTGTCACAATGTATGGCAGTAAACTGTTGCCTTTAGCAAATTTGGATGGGAAATTTACAATGCATAATCAAACTTCTTATCGGCTTTTGAATAACAGATGTTGAATTACAAATGTTGAAACAATCGGTTGAGGTTGCACCTGTGATGGTACAAAAATTTGTGGTTTGTTGCAGCTAAGGCACATTAGATTTTCTTTGAAAGAAAATAACTTCAACCGTTTTTAATTATGATTGAGACTCAGTTCACATGTTTGTTTTTTGTGCAGAGTATGTTAGAATAGCAGAGCTTTTACTTTAAATAAACTCGTGTCTGCTTGACAACAAATTTGATGTAATCATATGCATTTTGTCGTCATTTTATGGATCTATTTACCTTTTCAAAAACTTTCAGTTACCTGTTGCAATAGAAACCTGTTGAATAAACCATTATCAGTAAGTCTCAAAAGAGACATATCGCATTTTGGTGAGATGAGTGAGACTTAGAAAGAATTTGTACTTTGGAGAAAAACAGAGGTCAAGGACAATATTTTTTTTCTTTCTTTTTTTTTTTTTTTTTAACAAAGATTAGCTGTAAAGGGGTTTACATTCATTTTCAGCCGTTATTTAATGCTTTAGCAGATATGTGAAAGGTTGGATACAGTGTGCTCTGTGCTTGAGACCAAAGCGATAATGACTAATGCCTCAGTGTTCTCCATGAGTTATCCCTCTTTCGTTGGCTCTTTCGAAACCTGGAGACTGCGTGGACCAAGTCAGCTTGCTATCTCACCCAGATCATGGATTCTGAAGAATGGTAGTACATGAGCCAGTTAAAAAAAACATGTTCATATTGAGGTGGAACTCGGATATTACAAAATTGGATGTTGTGAAATATTGATAAAGAAGACAAGAATATGAAATCCCGTTTTAGTTCTTTATTCTCTCTTGTAATAAAATCTCAGAATTTATGAAATGCCAATCTTACCAATCTCACTTATAAAGAAATTATTTTCCCAGAAGTGATGAGTAAAACCATGTGGCGGCATGCTGAAGATGATTAAACTGAGCTCACGACCAGCTTTTGAGTGTTCATTCACTCCTAACAACGCCTGCCAGCTCTGATTACACACTAGTGGTTAATGGCGAGACAACGTTTGCGTGATATTGATGCATTAGGCTAGGCCGAAGTAAAATAACCTGGGGTGGGGATAGTAAAGCAGTTTGGGCAGGGCGTGCCGGGTGGGGGAGTGGAGGGGTTATCTTTACTGTGTTAGGGAATGTTCTGCAGTATCGTCGATCTAAGTCGTGCAGACAATGGTCTTGGAGAGGCCATCATGATCAGTTAAACAGCGTTTATTTGCTACACGCTGCAGCACATCACTTTAGCTTTCACCACAGAGTAAAACATATCATTCAGTAGCTTACCAGTTTCAATAGTTCATTGTTCAAAAGAAAGGTTATTGTTAACCATTTTTCTGTGCAAAAGGCAGGTGCTGGCTTTGTAGGGGCTCACTTATCAGGGGAAATAATCAGTAGTAAAGACGAGTCAATATATGCGTTGTCCCCATTCTTTTATGGCATCTGTTGGATATTAAGAATTCTGATATTAAGAAGAAAAAATCCTGGTCCCGACAGTTTCTGAATATCCGAGTTCCACTGTATTTGCATTTCTCAAAAAAAGTGGTGACAAAGATCTGGAGTCATGACCTTGATGTGGTCAGGGATCTAGAAAATGTCAGGAAGTTAAAGGCCAAAACATCTAGTGAAAGAAACCTATCCTCCTTTGAAGACCATCACCTGTCTTGCTCCACATACCTAATTTTCCTATCACCATTGCATTTCTCAATATTATAATTCAGCAAACTTTGAAGCATAGAATTTATATATATTGACAGGGCATATTTTAATCATAAAATTGCAAGAAAAGGGAGAGATAATAAATATGTTGACAGGTTATTGACAAAATAGAATGCTTAGCTGATATGCCAAACCCAAGAAGGAAATGTCTTTTCCTCAATCTTTGTCAAATTATTTATTGCTGAATGACCGTCAAGGACATTTTGATGAGGCATCAAATTTCTGGAAGCCTATTTGATTCTTTATGGTCATTTCTGTGAGTTTTTGAATGCCACAGAGAAATAATTTCTTCACATGGCAAATCTCTTCATGGTAAACTGCTGAGCATTCACAAAGTGACTGCGGCAGAAACATTTGACACAGTCTACATAGTGAATGAGTCATTTTTGATAGCCAGCCAGATTACTTCACCAGGAACATGAGGTTTGAAGTGTTGGAAAGGAGGAAAAAAATCAGTTTTTCTTCTTGTTATTTGAGATGTGAATAACTGGAATTTCTGAGAAATTACCACATAATGGAAAGTTTTTTTCTCATATGATAATCTTTTTCATATTTTTCTTCTTCACATGTTTCAATTAACAGGAGAAAGTGATTTTTTCCTCTCCTTATATCTTGCATTATACCTCTTATACTTGGCAAAGGGAAGTCACTTTTCTGGCTTAAAAAAAATGGCTCATTTGCGGCATGTTTGGCATTATGTCAGTGTTGCATTGTGAGATTGAAATAAATGTGTCAATCTGGAAGCTTTAGAGCAATAGGCTGAGAAATTGTTCAGTTTGTGCTGGAATTTTTGACGCAATTCTTTTGTTGTAAAGGACTTTTTGTTTCTTCAGTTCATCATTCCCTTGCCAGTCATTTTTTGTTCAACCTTGAGAGTTTGTGATGGGCGAAATTACTTCGTAACATGTTTTTGGGTTGTTGTTGTTGTTTTTTTTGCTTTTTTTTTTTTGTGTGTGTGTGATGCTGAAACAGCTATTGTTGGCAAATTCATGCTTTATGTCTTAGGATAGTATCCTCTTGGGTTCTGATAAACTGTGTCATCTGGGTTATAAAGATCTTAAGTATTTTTAACCCCGCTCTTTGAAGTCTGAATTCCTAATGGCCTGTACAAGAAAGAGAAACACTTAATTTATTCTGGCATATACATGTTTGAACTGATTCTTGGCCTTGACAAGCAGGACACACCTCACACATTGACTTTGTGGTGTTGGAAAGACATTTTTATACTTATGAATCTGAATCTCAGCTCAGAACTGATAAATCTACTAGACATAGATGGCTTGGCGTCTCAACCAGACCAGATTATGGTTATATGCTAGGTAAATTTGTGAATGGATGTCACCTAGACACCTGAGTGTTTGTCAAGAAAATCTGATCATTTGTATACTTGAGAGTAATGATTATCTGCCCCTTGGCACTTACATAATTCACGTACATCCAACTGTGATGATTCCTTTATGCACATGTTGACCACTTTGTATTTAAGGTGGGACATGATGCACAATGTGCTTTGTTGAGCCTTCAGTCTACTCACTGGTGTGTTTAAATCAGTGGACACACAGAATCATTTGTGATTGGGAAACATAGTTGTGATTTCACCTCTATCCGTTTGTGTTCAGTTGAACTTTACTTTGGGGGCATGATCGCCTGTTAATTTTAAATAATTATCTTTTTCTCTTCCTGAACGTATTGTTTCTCTGATTGTCATCTCAACGTTGTTCTGCAGTTCTTACTTGTACATAGTGATGGTTTCGCTGTGATGCATAATACTTAACTGTTGCACATTTTTCAATACTTAAGTGCCACTTAGATTATAGTCATAGCAGAGTAGCAGTTCTTTTTTTTTTATATTATCATTATTATTTTCAAATGGTGATCATTTACAAAGGAAATTTTCAATGCTTTGGTCCGAGGAATGTATTTTGTACTTCACTTTGATGGTTGTACTTGCTATTTATTTGCTTGAATGGAATGATTCACTTTCAACATATTAGATATTAAAATGGACCAGAAAAAAAAATGGAGATGCTTAAATGTAGTGAATGAAACAAATACTTTCACAAATAAAATTTTAATATGTAGTTGAATTTCGTGGTTTCCTGAGGAATATTGGCCTAACTTGGGCGGCCATGCTATGGACGTAACTGTGATTTTTATTTAAATCAATAATCTTTTTGTTCAAAGACCAGACATTTCTTTTCATTTGACTGCTATGTTACAGATGAACAGGATCAGCAATATTGTCATTTTAAATCAAGTTCTATTATAATACCACAAACTTTAGCTAATCTGATTCTGCAGATACACATGTATCTGAATTGGAAAGTTTTAAGCTGCCACTTCCATGTAATTGCACAGAGGAAATTGTTTCTTTTTACTCAGCTTAAAATATCACTTTAACATTAAACCATAAAACCTGTTTGCTAGTGTATTAAAATGTAATGGCACCATTCTCAAAACTATCAGTTACAAAAACAAAAAACAATATCAGTTATGTTAGAGTTTGTCTTAGTAAGTGATTGCACATTTGATCTAATGTATTGTGCAGACGGGTACATGTCTACATTCAAGGATTATTTGTATGTATAGATTAAATAGGTATTCAATGTAATCTTGTTCTTGTGATTTTTTTTTTTTTGTTCAGTTTTTCATCTTACCGACAATTGAAGTGATTTATAATAACTTTGCCATCCCCTTTCACTGCTTGAGGAGTCAGGTATTATGAGACCCAAGAGGTAGTTGTGAGGGGCCACTCCACCTTCATAAGCTGCTTGTTCATTATTTCAGGCTGTGCTTGTTCCAGTTCAAATGTGCCTTTGTTTGATTCAAACCATGGCCTAGAACAAAAGGAAAGAAAAGCTCAATTGGAAATGTGATCTGTGATTATGATGGGTCAGTTAGAATCTCTGGATGAATGAAGTTGTGGCTAGTTTCTTGTGCCCTATGTAAAGTGGGAGACACCATAAAACCTTTGTCACTGTATACTTTGGTTCTATATACAGTTCACAGTGAATGTAGAAATTCTGTTAGTAAACAAA
>JBCAUA010111291.1:0-10016 GCA_038406235.1 Peronia verruculata
ATCAAACGCTTTTTTGACAAAAAAATTTTCTACACACGATCAAAACTACCTTCAAAATTTTGACGTCAAAATTTTGAGTCAAAATTTTGACAACTTTTTTGATCGTGTATGGCCAGCTTTAGGCCGTGGCCACAGTGCATCTGTGTCTGTGTCTAACTCTCGAACTGCAGCCGCATATTGACATGTTGCGAGCACGCAAGACGCAAAATAGCGCAAGGGAGTATATAACAGAAAACGCTAGCTGACATGCCAGCTGGCCACGTGCTCAGACCCAGACGCACTGCAGTCGGCAGGCAATGAAATTAATTTGGCCTATGACAATAATTATACGGCGCGGAGAGAGTTTGACACAGACACAAATGCACTGTGGCCACGGCCTTAGACAGTAAAACAAATAGGTCGTAAGTCTTACAAAAAAACTTTGGGACGACTTCTCCCTTTCTTTTGGTACTTGTATGTTTAGGTCCGTCACACTTTTCCTTCTCTTTGTGTTATCGATGCCAGTATATTATCTTCATTTTTATGATCTTAAATTTGTTTACTTCGTTCGTAGGTCTATGAGAAGACAAACATCTTTTATCTTTCTTTCTTTCTATATTAGTTTTCTAAATCTATTAAATGGTAATAAAACACATTTTCTTCTTTGGACATTTTAATATGATAGCGTCATCTATTTATTCTCAACACTCTTTTTCTTCGTATCAATGATGTACTTTTATCGAAACCAGTATCATTATTGCCTGTATTCAAAGGTGTCTTACATTATTAACCATAAGCTTTATACTTTTCCCTCTCGGCGCTATATAAATCAAAACTTTTTGTTGTACTTCCTCCTGTTTTCATGAAATGCCAGCAGCAACTTTTTCCAGATAAATCAAATAAACACACAAATAAAATATCATGTTTTTCTTCAGTGAATCTTTAAAGGCTTTAGTTTTTTTTTTTTGTTTTTTGTTTTGTTTTGGTTATCTTTTGATTCTTCCCATATTTTACACAGTATTTGACAATGCATTTTTCTACCACCCCTGACACCCTCGTTTCCCTGCAGGGGTCCTGGGGATATAAGCAGGATTCCTGCTCCCACCTGCAGGCGGGGAAAGCCCGCCATCGGTAAGATGTTTCCCATGTAATGCCATCCTCGACATTCCAGAGGTGACATCTCTTATCTCTCCTTGCTCCTGTCTTCTGTCCCGTTCTCTTTCCTCTCTTCTTCTTGACGTGTAAACATAATGTTACTGTGTTTGACACAATATATCCGTGATCGTGTTGATGTGTCGTTAAACCCCAACACAAACAAAGAAACAATTACGCCCTTCGTCCCCTGCCAACCGGATCGGATCATCCCGATGCTGGGTCAAAGCGATAAGCCTTAGATCAGTGGTGTAAATGACGTCATAAATCCTCTCCTTATATTGCGTACATAAAGGTAACGTTATACTTTCCCGGCCAATATTCCCATAGAGGACAAAGATTATATGATATACATGTGAACATCTGGGCTGGACTTTCACATACTTTGTACCTAGGTCAGTAATATTGGCTGGGCGTTGTGAACTATCGCTGGGGGCCATCGCGACCCACAAAATGACAGGCGATTTAACCACGTACGTGCCTATGATATATAGCGTGCCATACGGGAGCAACATGATGCCCTTTTGACAGCTCTGCTAATTTTCGGTCGCAGACTGAGCAACGTTGTCTAGGGGCAAAGTACAAGATTGAAAGGTCGACGAACTTACAATATATTTGATAACGCGTGTTGTTAGCAAGGTACACTTAATTTACTCTTGCGTGAACCTTTCGTTTTGTTCCCTCTTCTTTCAATACTGTCATCCAATTGACAAGATAAGCGGATATACTCACTGACACAACAGGACACCTGTCTGCTATATGAGCCTTTCGGAAGCACAATAACACTAGAGAAATGAGATTTTTCTTCTTTTTTTTTTAAGCCTTTCAATACTAAGAAAGTAGGATTATCTCGGCTTTAAGAGGTTGTCTATTTTTGCTAAGATTTTTTTGTGGGTAGAAATTTGGAATTTGGAAATTGTACGGGGACAGCGGCACTCAGCCTACTTTTTCATCGATTTTGAACTGCCAATGGTTTTTTAACGTGCGTACGTACACACGGCGCCTCCGACATATATTCACCCTTATCCGAGAAGGCTAAACGTCGGACTCTCCTACTATGAGAAAGCCAGGGGACCGTTGAGTCATTGAAAAAAGTGCAGTCTTTCGATCTTCGTGTTCTTCCATCCCCCGATAAAAGGGCCAGCGAGTAGACCAGAATCAATTTGCAACCTCACCGACGTAAGTTGTTTTCACCCTGAAGGAGACGGCAAACCACACGGCCACTGCGCTCCCCCCCCCCTCCCCCAGGAGGTTTTAAAGGTTCACGTTGAAAACCATAAGTGTTGATTACTGACCTACTTTGACAACACCATCTTCTTTATCACACTGAAATAATATTAAATCGCACTGGCTATTGTGCCCAGGTGATTACAATAGACGCAGAGATCTACAACGATCAGGTTTCTTTTCCTTTTGATCAATTTGCATTGCTTGATTTGATTCAGAACTTTGAGCTAGACCTACACGATTCTAGATGTAGATGCTGTACTCTGGAAGAAAGAAGCTTAATACTGGGACAAATGTGTTCAGGACGGTTGTTTTCGGGGGCAAGGATTAAGTTTACGGTAAGAGTTATGGTGAGATATAAGGTAAATTCAAGTGCTCTGGAACATTTGGTAACAATGTTAAGAGCACTTGGTAGCATCTTACAGACCATAGGGCACTATATTCATCATCATGATAATGGTTTCGTCCTCAATATTTCTTCCTTTAGTTACATATAACGTACGAGATTAGAACTATATTAAAAGACTCAATATGTTTTCATTGTCTCATGACCTAAAACACTGCATTTCGTCCACTGTATTTCACCTTAGAAAAGTTTTTCCTTTCCAGTTCGCTTACCTTTCCAGTGGTTGTTTTTTAACCTCGCTCTTATCAACTCATTACAACTCATCATACCAGTATGCACATACTCCTGTTATAAACCCTTGCGGGGGCCCGGGGTTTATAAGTAAGTTCTCGGCTCCCACCTGCAGGCCGTGTAAGCCGCCATCGGTGGGATATCTCCCATGCAATGCGATCCTCGACATTCCAGGGGGGACATCTCTTCTCTCTCTTCTTGCTTGCTCCTGACTGTCTTCTGTCCCGCTTTCTTTCCTCTCTTCTTCTTGAGGTGTAAACGTAACTTACGTGTTTGACACAGTATAGCCGTAATAGTGCTGACATGTCGTTAAACCCCAACACAAACAAAAACTACAGCTGTGATCGTGCTGGTGTGCCGTTAAACCCCATCAGAAACCAAAAACCAACTCCTGTTATGAAGGCCATTAACTCGACCTGTTGTTTCGGTTGAAAAAAAAAAAAAAAACTCGGCGCAGTATCAGATGACAAGTCATTAAGTCAGCCTAAATCCGCTGATCATTTCCCCCTTTTTCGTTGCTTTGAGTAAAGGACACAACTGATGACCTTAATGTCTCTGTCCTATATATTGCACCAATTCTGATGAAAGCCGGACAATCCTTTCAATTTGTTGACATGGTTACGATGTCCTGTTCCATTTTACTGGACATATCATGTTTGTCACTTGACCAGCAGGATGGATAATGTCAACACGAGAAAACTGGGACGATGACAAGTTTGTGTCAGACAATGAACCAGCCCGCCCCCACAATCCTATTACAAATCCCGTTGTGAAACTCCACTGGTTATCACTAAGCTTGCGTGAGGTCGAGGCAACGCAAGGGCGGAACTACTAATGGGGTATTGATATGACTTTTGTTATTTAGCGGCGCATTCCCACCACCACAGCTAGATTTCGCCAAATATGGTTTTAATCAATGTTGTTCAAGAGTTGTGCAGGAAGATATTAGACAACAGCGGTCACTAAAGTGGTTCCAATCATAGGACAAATCGAGTTCGAATTTCACATCCTGTTTCAAAGATACAGTGCTTCAAGTTTTCTTTTAATTCTTTACAACCAAATGTTACCAATGTGATTCAGCTTGGTGAATCTGAGCAAAAATGAAATGTGAGCACCATGATGACCAATTCTCGGCCTGTCTAATCGTTTTATGTGAAGTTTTTGATATTCAAGATTGCCTGAGGGTTATTCTACGATTCTATCATTCTTTTCAAAACTGTCTTGGTTTCTTGGAAGATTGATTATAAAGGGCTCTTAGACCACCTTTCCGTTTTCAGCTATTTGAGGGATAGAATTATGGCACGATTGATGTATATATATTACTATTTCATATAAAATATGTCATATTTATTTTATGTTTTATATCTTGCCATATTCAAACGACCTGTCTTATGTTGTCTCACCCTTCATTGCGGTAGAAAAAGAACTAATACATTATTAAGAACACGTCCAATGTCTAGTTTTATCAAAACCAAAACACAGGGAATGTTATCACAAACTCCACATTTCTCAATACTTGAATCTGATCATTCAGTACCTTTGCCATTTCCATGTTTCATGTCTGACTTCGACGTTCTTATAGAGCCAGATAAAATCCTTTCAATCTTATTACATAATTGGCATCTCTTTGCTGGCTGCGAGACAACTGTCAGAACGATAGAGCCCTCTAATTCCTGTACAGTAGGTCTGCTTCTGACAGCTATGTAAGACTGGCCAATGATGAGACTGTGACATTTTGCCGCACAAACAAGATCACGGCCTGATATTTGTGCGGGAGCAACGTCCCTAGGTTGGAAACTGTCCATACTAGGACTTGTTTTGTAATGCGTCACAACATTGCTCGGCCTAGACTCCTACGGCGGCCAAGATTCTTTGTCTCTCACGATATAGAATCCACAAACGAATCGGGGAACTTCGTAGGAAGAAATAATATTGTGAATAAAACAAATCTTCGCAGTTGAATGCATATCAGAGATTCCATCTATGCAGTGACTATGGATGGTGTATGCAGCGTTTAAATAACTAGACCAGTTTTGTGTCTGTATACTGCGAGGGAAGGTTTTTAGTCCATTTTGACCGGACGTTCCTAGCTGTTATCTAAAATGTTCCTGAAATCCGTAAGACTCTTGAAACAAGAAAATCGGACATTCGTGATTGTTTTCATAAAATATTAGAATATACGAAATAGCGTTTTGATACCTCAAGAGAAAAAGCTGGAATAGAAAACTTATACATTACACTGGTGAATACAGAGCAACTTAAGCAAAGGCTGGTCATCTATAAGTGACAGATTTCTCTCCCTCCTATACTTGATAACACTCATTTTTCATTCATAAATTCAGCTGTCGCCTTAACATATTTATAATGTAAGGAGAAAGAAAACTACCAGAAGCGTGTAGGCAAGATCAGCAGTGGATAAATTCTAACAACACGAGGATAAACACAGCCTCTATTCAATCTTCATTGCCAACTATTCTTCTTCTTTTTGGTCTCTTTTCCTGTTTCTGTTTTTAACATTTCTGTTTCTGGGGCTGTTGTCAATTTGTGATTATATTAGAACAATAGCGAAAAATTATGATGGATACCTGACAATGCCAACTTTGTAGTCAAACAGATGACAGATCTAATCTTATACAAATAGCATCAGAAATGACAATGGAGAGCAACGTCTTTAGCAGACCTGGAACTTAAAAAGAAGAAAATGTTAAGGCCTTTCTTTGTGCTTATAGGGCCTTGTCATGACGCCATTCGCACCTGGCACATTAATATCCCACACTCGTGGATAATGAGCAGGTGTATTTATCAGTTACTTATCACCTGGTTACAAGCTAATGATCTGTTCTGGTAAGTCTTTGTCTCCGGGAAGCAGATAATATTGGTAATTATGGTATAATGCACACTGGTTTGCATTATCACAGAAGGGAAGGAAGAGTTCCATCTCTGTCTCTATACCAGATATTGTCAAGGACCATAATGTAGTTGCTGATACCTCACCTATTCTAAGAGAGGGGGAATCAGTATCTGTGGATATATCTTTGTGAATAAGTAATGTCTCCGCTACCTAGGTAATGAGGTTGTCTGTCTAATCTCGCCTGGAACGAAAGATAAAAGACCACATTTGGAAAACTTTGCAGAGGTTAGAATCACAATAACGAAGAGGAAACAGTGATGTGTGGACAAATAGCAAGAAATTGTACTGTCTTTCATTTTCCCACATCTGACTCACAGCACTAGCATAACATACAATTTCATAAAGAAAAGGTGCACTACTGTCAATATGATAAACGAACTGCAGTAGACATATATCGCATGGTTTACACAGTTAGACAGTTAAATATAGCCAAAAATGCTTTCTACTCTTTCAAAAAGAAGTAAATGTATAGATCTGCAAGATTCCTTGATCTTTGAAAAAATGCTTAATGCTCATGGATGATAGTCTTCGTGAGACTTTTTGCATAATTGTAGTGCAATCAAAGTGCTTGTGTCGGGAAATCGTCCAAACAATGAGATAGCAGTAAGAATGAGCAATGTCCTCTTCCTCCAATTTGAAAAGATGATTACCTTCTATTAACACTTTTAAATTGTTCTAATGACTTTAAACCTGTCTTTAAGCATGTAAAATGTTTATCATTAACGGTTTGTTGGGAAAATCACTGACCAGCACATATTTCGGTAAGAGAAAAACCCTACATTTCATTACCGCAAAGGTCTACAGAAGGAGTGAGAAGAGAGCGACGGCTTACAGAAAGAGGCATCGAAAGGACCAGTTCTGAATCCTTCGTTGGCACCATTTATTGCTGTTATTATGCTTTTCATTTGCTATCGCGAAACAGTATGAATGGCCAGGTGGATGGATGGACGGATGGATGGATGGATGGATGGATGGATGGATGGATGGATGGATGGATGGATGAATGGATGGATGGATGGATGGATGGATGGGAGGATGAATGGATAGATTAATAGATGGATGGATGGATGGATGAATGAGTAGATAGATGAAATAGATAAATGGCTGGATAGATGGACTAAATTGATGGATGAATGCTGTAGGCTGTAAGCAGATTACATTTGCCACTCTGTGAATTATGTTTGAAGTTTCGGACATGTTTGACAACCTCTTTACTTGCCTTGCTAACTGCCACATTTAACTGATCTCGAAACGGCGTGTTTTGTTTAGCACAATGTGTATGGAGTGCGACCTGGCAGATGGTCGGCCAGTTCTCACATGTTTTCGTTCATGGGACGAAGATTATTATCTAAATGCAGGTGAACACGTTGTTCGCACCTATTTAATCAGCGCCAAGAGGTGCAGCCGTCCAGAAATGTGCAGCCAGGTATCAGCTGTGGAATATCTCAGAATGTCAATACCTCGGGTTTTTCTAGTGCTTCTTGGTCCGTTTGATGTGGCCAGAACTGCAAGAGTCATAGTGAGGGTAGACTATATACCTCGCTAGTCATGGAGAGAGGGAAAAGATAAATCTACGTATAGCCCTAAAACAACGAGTGAATGTCGGTGGTAGCTTTTACATACCCGTTTCGTTAAGAGAAGACTGAGCTTTAGGTAGACGAAAGAGAGAATGGGTGATCTACACACATCGCTTGTCATGACGAGACTGAAAAGATAATGTGCATGTAAAAGAAAGGAGAGAAAATGATGGTCGATCTACCCACAGACTTCGTCTTGAGAGGACTGAATAAATAAATCTTCATGTGACGTAAAGACTGTTGGTAAAACTCCTACAAACTTTGTCATAAGGAGATTGAAAGACAAATATATAATATGTTTGTAACAGAAGGAGGGAATGGTGATGGTAGACGAACATTTGTCGCTGGTTAAACAGAGACCCAAAATATAAATCTATGTAAAAGAAGGAGGAAATGTTGAAAGTAGATCAGGGATGTCCATACTTTTGATAAAGAGGGCCAGATCTAATGGGGGAACATATTATGTTTCTTATTTCACTCAAAACTAAGTAGAATTACATCCAAACACGCTTTCACCAAAAATCGTTCTTCCTTTTATAATAATTTGAATACTACATGAAATGAAGAAAAAGTCTGACTGGGAAAAAAAAACCCCACAACTTAAGGAGATATTAAACATAACTTGGTTAAAAGAAAGAAAAAAAAACGAAAAACATCAAAGGGGCAGTGTGCCCATGATAATTTCAACACCGGTCCCCGACCTAGACGTTGAGCATGACTGTGGTAAATCGACATGCCTTGTTAGTCATGAGACGCTCTAAAAGATATAACGTTGCGCCTAAAAGAAGGAGATAATATTTGTGGAAGGTCTAAAAAGTTTGCTATGAGAAGACTGAAAAGATAAATTTGTTGGTAAAACAAAGAGAGTATCTCGGTGACGGGTCTCCAACTTTTATCATAAGGAGACCGAAATCTGCATAATATAATAGAAAAAGAAAAAGAGATTGTTGATGTACTTCTTCCTAACGCATCTCGCTCGTCATAAGTATAAAAATTTGCATGTAAAAGGAGGAAACACTTATGGTAGATCGGTAGACTTCATCATGAGGAGACTGATAAATAAATCCACATGAAAAGGAATTAGTCATTTCCAAGCTCGACTGAAAGAATTTGACCTAAGCTTATTTTGGAGTTAAAATAATGAAGATGTTCATATTAAACCGTACAAAATAAATATATAAATTAGCACTCAATCGAACAAAAAGGAGATATAGACAGCCAACCAAGTGGGTTTATGAAGACAATAGATTTTTTTTTCTTTCTAGAATCATATCAATTGAAATTGGATAGCTAAATGACATTAACTTAAGGATGATGTAGTCAGCCAATGAAACATAAGCCTATTGAGTTATTGGAAAACAGAAAATGCTATAAGACGAGGCCCCTGTCACAGTGACCTTAAAAAAAAAATGCAATTACTGGAAGATAATAAGATTAAAATAAGAAGTCTTGCCAGGTCAAAATAATATGCTGATGAGATAATTGGCATAATCATTGTATCTTTAGAGTTAAGACAGCGTGAATTACTAAAGGGAGAGGAAAGTGCAACTTATAAGGAATGAAAGAGATCGTGGCGACACATTAAACTTTAACATAAAGATTGGTTTAAATTGCATATGTCCATCAACCCTCATCATTATTTTTTAGCATTCTGGGTTGATGAAAAATGTCTTTACTTTTTACTTGTCTCAGTTTTAGAGGGTTGCATGTGGCATTTAATTTTGCTCTTTATTTATTTTTTTATTATTATTTTTTTTTTTTTAATTCTATCCGTTTTTTCATTATGAGATCTCTTTTAATTTGATTTTTTTTTAATGTGGAATTAATTACACTTAATGCAGGAATTAATTCTTAAATGCTATTGAGCTGACGTAAAACGTAACGATTCCCCTCCGAGTAATAAGGAAACACTGTCCACTTCTCAGTTTCCCAAGTTAAAGTGCAATAACGTGACGTCATGGAGAAAACTTCATCTTTGTTAAGCACTATCTTGTATAATGGTGAGTGTAGCTATAGTCCACTCTACTTACAGCAAAAATAATGTAGCGGAAGCTTCAGAGAGAACTGGCTATATTTGGCAGATGTCGACTACGAAAGTTAATATTTGTAAAAGAAGACAAACATTAGGTGTGTGCGCCTTTTACTTGACCAGTAAGGCAGCTGACGCCATGGTCCTCTTTATATTTTAAGTAGGGCGCATGTGAGAGAAATGAAGGGGGCATATGTAGAACTCTGTATTTATATGTATGTATATATGTATGTATGTATGTATGTATGTAATAATGTATGTATGTATGTATGTATGTATGTATGTATGTATGTATGTAGTAGGTAAAGTGTACAAACAACTGTATTTGCCCGCCTGTCTCACAGTTAGTTAGACTGGATCGTTCTTTGCCATATATAAAATTCCGCTAAGACGTGATTTAACGAATAATATTATGTCTGTACAATATTATTGTATCTGGAAAATAAAGAATTTCGATATGTATGTATGTATGTATGTATGTATGTATGTATGTATGTATGTATG
>JBCAUA010111302.1:0-10016 GCA_038406235.1 Peronia verruculata
CTATCTATCTATCTATCTATCTATCTATCTATTTATCTATCTATCTATCTATCTATCTATCTATCTATCTATCTATTGTATACATTTTATACACATTGTAAACTGGATCGGAGACAGTTGATTTTACGTAACTCTAGTTGTTGTTGGCGATTCACTGGAGTGAATCGATGAAATCTGTGGCAAGCCAGGGGTCAAGAAAGTAACTGTGATATAGTGAGAAATGTCACTCTTGGGACAGTTCAGCCCTTTCTCCCCTCCACCCCCCTCGCCCCTCTATCTAGCAGAAGCACGTGTATTTGGCTGCAGCAGCTCACATGCCATGGTTTACTACTCACTACTAGCGGGCTGCTAGGCGGAATCATAATTAAAGATAGCAAAAGAAAAGAAACAATGCTCTGCCCATCCCATTGCCGTTTTCAACTTGCTGAGTGCCAGCCAACTTTGTGGTAAACCAAGCCATGCAATCAGAATGAGACCGACGCCTTGACCACAAGAGACGATACAATGAATACAGCTTAAATTTTGCTCACTTGATGCATGCACAAAAATGAAAGAAAAAAAAAGGGGGGGGGGGGGAGACAGGCATACAAGAAAGATTGATAGATAGAATGTTCTATTTGTGGCTCCCGCCTGGAAACAAAAATGCCGTTTTTACCATGTACGGGAGTGGAGAGACAGATAGCTTACAGTTTTCTAGCCCTCGCAAAGATTAAATAATGTTAAAGTAATCACAGCTCTATGACCTCTCAGAGCGAGCGTTTAACATCAGAGTGTTATATAATATCATCCTGGATGTCTTTGTTCACGGTCCGACCACAGCGATTTGATGGCGCTGGTGGGCTAATTACCAGCGAATGAAAAGCTATTTACAAAGCTGACGTTTGGTCCAAAAAGGAAACAATTTTCATTAATGAACAATTCTTCCACCCCCCCCCCCCTCCTCGTCTCCCGCATGCACATACACACACGATAAGAGCTTAGGACAGCATAATGATATTAGTGGTTTTCAATGGCCGATATTCTGCTTGGAGTTGATCTTTATAAATAACTAGCTGGATACCTGTGGCCTCCATGGGAGGTGTTTTAAAATATATAGTCCTGCGACTTAAGTTTTCTGGCCAGCATACACACCTCGATGCTGATATTATGGTTCATTAAACTGAATATTACTCAAAGAAAACGTGTTTTGAAAGCGTCATGTGTCCTGAACGGAAGTGATGGCGGGCAAAATGAATGATAGTTCGGCATTAAAAAAACTCTGTAAACTCAATCAAAATAAAGAGTAGCCTATAACACAGTTGGCTATCAGTTGAGCACGTCTGTAATTTTATGTGAATTTTAAATGCCTGCCGATTCCGACTTTATTGGACCATAAGATAAGTGCCACGCCCCCTGATCGCTCGTATTATATAGATGACGCTCATCGTGATACATAAGCTGATTTGACAGTAAAGAGGCCCGGTGATCGAAGTCGAATTAGCTGTGAACACCTAAGGACGAGTTTAAACTTCATTCTAATTTCATGCTTTACTGCACGGTCAAAGGTCAAAAGTTGACAAGATGCCAGTCTTAGCAGGCCCTCTTGATGTTCTCGTCTCTAGGATTCCTCTGAAAGACCACCATCCATACCGTGGCTCTCAGTTAACGGGGTAAACATGGAGAGGAGTGAGTTTAGAGTGGACACCTGAGAAGAGGAAACTTCAGAGAGAATAAGGCGGGGGGGGGGAAGAGATGATGAAAGAACAGGAATACCTAGGAAAAAATAAAAACAATTGTCAAATGAGGCCTTGAGGGTTAAGATCATGCCAACTCTTACGACGCTTGTTTCATGGTTTCTTCGCCTGATGATTATAGCTAAATGACTTTTTTTTTTTCCTTTCTTTCTTTTTAAATACACACGTCTTGAAAAAATAGCCATCACTCTTTACTAGTAGAATCGGTTCTAGAGAATAACAGTGAAATTGTTTCCTAACAAATCTCGCATTATGAAGGCAAAAGAACATAAAATAGAGTTAACAGATTGTTCATAGTCTTTGATTTAAGGAGGATAAATCGTAGTATCGGTAAATTCAACACCCTTCAATCCATCCTCCCTATTTGAGCCTAAGGCCACTTCCCCCCTATCCGCTATTCTCTCGCCCAACAATGCCAGTGCTCAATAGATCTTGACTTACCTTCAGGTGGGTCACAGGGTTCCGCTTTTGTGTGTGGACGAAACTTGGGAACTGTGAAAAGATGGCAGTAAATCGGAAAAGAATGTTCCTATGGAAGAAGCGTAGGGAAAATGCTATGCACATCAGCACGATAACGGCTATCCTATAACGTCATAGTCTGGGTAGAAGAGATATTGCGTGCCACGTAGACTATTAATATCTAGTGTATATATAGATGTTGACCTTACAGGAATTTGCAAACCCTTTTCCTCTTACCAATCTAGTGAGGCGATGACACTTTGATTGCTCTGAGTGAAATCGTAAGAGATAAATGCTGTATGGCACGTTGCTGGGTCACAGATTGTAACGAAAGAGGATTGTGCGTGCTGGGTACACGCGAGTGTATGTTGTGAGCGATGTTCAGTTGATCATAACGGTGTGCTGGGCCCATGCAAATGTGTTGTGTGTAGCGATGATCGTAGCGGGCTTGCGTGTGTTCGAGAAAGGTCGAGACGTCTTCAGTCAGACCTTGTGTTTATGAAGTATGTCACGTGTGCCCATAGATCTAGCGAGATCTGGTGAGATCGAAGACCAGTAAGGGCTCAGCCGGAGAGAGAAAAGGAGAGGAAGAAGTGGAATGCAGTGAGGGCTGTGTGCATCGGAGTTAGACAGCTGCCCTGAAGTTTGTATCATTGCCAAGCACCTGTAATACATTCTGCATCATTTCAACGTCGAGGATTCCTGTTCTTATTTCTCTGTTCCTGTGTGTACCTAGTCCGTATCCACCGCCTGATTACCAGTTACAATGCCACAACTACACCCATTCATATTCAAATTTCGTGACACACATCTTGTTAAACCGCATATAGATCTACCTACTGCAAGGAAAATCAAACTGCCTCACAAAATGTCAAAACGTCACGGATACAGAACGCCTGATGCATATTTAGAGAGGGTGTACAGAGAGACAACAAACCCAGACAGCTATAGAATAGGGCCAAACAGCAGGCTAGCGACAATAATTAAAGATAAGTCAAAATTGGATGCCATCTTAAAACCATCTTTGCTTTCATAGCCATTCTTCACTTTCTGCAAGAGATAACCTTTATTTGCATCAACATTTTTAAAGGCTTTTAAATGAGTTGTGTGGTACGGAAGACACAATAGGCTGGTGCTTGGCTGATCCTTACCATTATGGGATCTTTGATGAAGAAGACAGGCGTGTTGTTGCCGACCAGGTCCCAATTGCCTTCATCTGTGTAGAACTTGACGGCGAAGCCCCTGTGGTCGCGCAAAGTGTCAGCCGAGCCACTTTCCCCTCCTGGAAGCATTATGAGAATCTGAGTCAGTCGTCATATCTTCATGTCTACTCTGTCGAACTACTTGGCAACCATGTTATACTATGTCCCTTTAACAAACACTGTGTCATGAAGGGGGAAGTGTGAATACACATATCACATCTGTTAAACTCTCACATCTTTAAGGGAGTTATAGTTGAGAAAAAGGGTGACTAATGAAAGATTTCTTAAAATCTGTAAGTGGTAGTTGAAAGGTCTACCTCGAAGCCTATCTGTTTTCTTTGTAGCTAACAATTGCTACTACTTAATACTGGGGGAAAATCATATAGTCTAACTGGCATCAAGTTCTCTGGTGCCATCCATTCTGTCCATGGTTTCATCTTACAGATATTTATCTCTCACATATATATTTATATAAGTAGCTCAAAAATAGTGTGCTGTGGGGAAAAACTAATCAAACTGAAGCTATTGAAAATAGCAACATCTTAAGCATGCAATTAATCAAACAAGAAGAAAATATCGCCCATAAAATGAACATTAGGTACATTACTAGTGTTCTTCTCTATTTCTCTATTGCAGCAATCCTTCCATGTCGATGCTGAACACCCTGACCTCAAATTCAATAGCAGCGTTCTTGCCCTGTAAGATATTTGAGACGCGACACGATGAAATCAGGCGCTAGCCAAACTGAGGTGACTGGAGAAATCACGTGTTTTTCAACGGTGAAGGAATTTTTAAAGTATTTTTTTTTTCACCAAACCCTTTTATATCAATCTAAAAATGCATTTCAGAGTTCAACTGACTGAAATAGAGCGAGTAAAAGGCCCCAAAATTGTAATTTAGCGGCATGGTCTAACAAAAGTAAAGAAAGGATTTACAAAAGTGATCGGCCATTTTCTCACTAAATTCAGCTGCAGCAACCGGTCACCCCCATCGTCTTTAATTGCCAATATCTCAACTTCCACTTAAGGTAGACCAATACTTTTTTCATAGACTGAAAGGGAAATGAACAATCTTCACAGTGATACCAATAACTCCATATGGTCAAAATGTTATGAGCCCCTGATTTCATTGTGTCGCGTCTCATGTACATATCTCTCAGTATTTGTAGAGGATTATTAGATACGTGATCTCTGCCTAAGAATCCTCCGCCTAAGAACCCATCTCCGCTGCGAAACAGAATTTTTTCTCTATAATTTATCCCTCTATGAACCCGCTTGCAAATAAAACAATCTGTCTAAGAGCCTGGTGTCAGGCCAAGACACGCGAGTACTTTCACATCATATTGTCCCCTTGAGAGGAACACGCAGTGCTAGATGTGTAGTATAATGGAGACAGGGGTGGAGGGAATAGATGGACAAAAGAATGGAAGTGATGGTTGATACATGACTGCGTATTCAGGCCACATCTGGACCAGCCCGTAAGCATTTCTTTGTTTGACAACACGTGGGACAGGACTTGTGGTTAGCTCTGTGACTATGGAGGTGTAAGTTTAGCCTCATGACTGGTCAGTTGTTTTGCTACTTCTGTCAGTCTGTAAACATTTGAGCCATTCATGGCCTGTGCAAGTATTCATATGATGGCATAGCCTTATCATTATCATGTTTTCATTCAACAGTAATACCGTTATGTGAAAACTCGCCCGAGATTTAACCGTGGGACATCATTGATTATTGATGTAATTACACGCTAAGAAAGATCAGGAATTGTTAGATCTAATTATGATATGCATATAGGAAAGAAGGATGTACTTATTCGCATGGATAAATTTTCAATTAATGGTAATAATCAACACTAGTCACGGTAGTCTGCGGTCAGACAAGTTGTGTAGCTTTTTCAATCCACCTAAGAACCCGTCCGCCTAAGAGCCCACTTTTTTTTGTCTCCCTGCAACCGGGTTCTTAGGTGGAGACCACACCATAACACGTTTTATTTTCTTTGATCTTATCTTGATGAAGGCTCTCTCTCATTCTCTACAAAATTGCCCTGTCCCCGTAATTTAATTGTCATGCGTTGAATAAAAGCTAAACCATTCAATTCTTGACAATCTTTTTTTTTTTTGTGAGGCATATTGCTAGAATGCCAGCAAAGAGAATCAGTGTAATGAATTCTTCAGAATGTCATATTGAACAGTATTCTGAATATGCATGCCTTCATTTCCCAGTCTGATTTGGTTGGACATAAGACTTGAATTTGGAAGAAAATAAATATCTTACTAAATATTATATATTTCTACATTGAACTCCAAATGTGATATCCATATAACATTGATGGTAATTTTGCATGTTTGTGTTATAACTGCTATTTTTTTTTATTATGTGTAGGGATGTTCTTTGTTGCCCTTGAGCACTGATATCATTATCTTACCGCACTAGATCAGTCCTCATAGCTGCTTCTAGTCCTTATGTTAGCCATAGAATGTTGAATCCCCAGTACCAAACTATATGCCATTCCTGTAGTACATTGCATGTTTATGTCATTGACTGTTGGCACAAAATAAATTCTTATTTTATCATGTCATTATCATTGAATTGTTGTTGTTATGATATTGTTTGCACTGTTGTCTTTTCAGCCTTTTTTATAGTTAATTTTCATACTTGTGCATTGACATATTATTATAGTTAACATCATGGCAAGGGCCAAATAGACAAATCCCTTGAATTAAAATGCAGTCCATGTATTCAGATTAATTGAAACTCATGCTTCGTAACTCTTTTGACTTGGGAGCAGCTTTCACTGCATACCTGCACAGTAATCTTACGATACAGCCCGGTTCAGGTTAAATGTCACTTTACAATATACCTGGTCCGTCTTTCACTACTGCTTTATCCAAGAGCTGGGAAACTGAATAAAACATTTATATCATGAACAGCTGTTCACACTCACAGATAGGATATAACATTAATCTGAATTAATAGACAAGTTAATTGAAACAAAACTAACTCATACACATGAAACTCGTTTAGTGCATTCATTTTCCTTTATTCTGATATATATATAACGAGATGCATTTCAAACAAGGGTTGAGAGTGTATTAAGCAAATACTCACATTGCCTCTGATCATATAAAAACCTGTACAGGAAGATCCCATCCACACAGTCAAAGCCTCCCATAGAAAATGAGTTAAAATTGGCACAAGTAGTACTTGAGATCAGGTATGGATATGAGGGCCACAGTGGTTGAGTGAAATTTTCTTGTAACTATAAGTCATTGATAATACACATTAAGTTTTGACTTCAAATAAATCTGATTGTGTTGTGAACATGCCGTGTTAGGTCTGGAGCCAACGTCAGCAATGTGATGATTACAGTCATGATGTATCTCGATTGAAAATGAATAGTACATGAGGGCAAACTTTATCCTTTGATAAGTTCATTACAAAGTGACAGATGATATGTGATTCTGCTGAAAAGTGGCAACAAAAGGAAATCATCAGTCAACTGATTGCACAAAATAAGTTGTGAAAGAAAATATTCTTGATGACATGGTCATTAAATGTTCACTTCAGTATTTCACAAATGATCAGGATCATAATCATCAAATGAGATGCTGTGCCTGAAGTGACATCAGTCCCAGGAAATTTGTCATTATTTTTTTTTTATATTATAGTTGTGAAGGAAGTGCCTCAATACTGCTTGTGGTTTTGAACTGTGACAAGCCATTTTCATACACAGAAGTGTAGATTGTTGTCACCACACCCTCACAGTGCTGATAGTTTTGCTAAGCAATAGGTGTTTAAGCTTCCATACTTCTGTGTTGGTATTCTTCCTCATTACTGACAATCACATTTCAGTTGCAGTGGAAACTGGATGAAAGTGAATAATCTGGGGAAAATCATTGAATTGATCCATATTTGTTTGCATACGGAGACAAAATCGTTGTTTCTTCATTAGAATTTTAACCAGAATGCTCGTTTCCAGTTGCCTAATTGTCCGATTTTTGAAACTGGTTTTTTTTTTTTTTTTTTCTTTTTTGGTTACCATAACATGCGTATCACTTGCAGAGTTAGCTACCAGTTTTTCTTGCCCCTATGTGAAAATTTAGGTTGCAGCAAATATTTTCTTGTTTCTCTAAATTTTGTCATATTGTTTCCGCAGTATATATTTTATCTTTCACCCAGCTGGCATTGCAGCTTTTTTTATGCCTTGCTGTCAATCATGATATGTGTTTTTCATTAAATTTTGGGCAAAGATATAGGTGGCAGAGGAGAATTGCAGGGAACAGAGTAAAAATAATTCTTTGATGTTTTATCCTCCCCTCACATATATGACAACGAACATACCAGTTTTATAGAAAAAAAAAAGATTTGCATCATGTATCTCATTAAGTCAGACTCTTCCATTTTTTAGTCTTTAATCTTTTCATTACAATAACAGCATTAATTGTTCTAAACAAGATACTTGTAGAATGAGTGCAGGCAGAAAAACTAACTTTAAGATAAATCCGAGTGTTGGTGTTTTTATAAAGGTAGGTTTATATGTTCAAGAACAGAAAATTTATACCTAAATGCATGTAAAGACAAGCATCTGATCACTAATTGCTACATTTTGTGGAAAGTTATTTAGATGCAAATATAACAGTAAGTCTGTGAACATGTCAGCCCCTTGGAACTTTTAGGGTTAAAGGAAACAAAATGTTTGAGTAGACACAAAGTGTCTTTGATATTGTCTTTAGTCATTTTTGAAAGAGATGATATACTTTGTCCATGCACATCAATCCGCTCAACTAGATCTCAATTCAAAATGATGTGGGATGCAGGAATAACCACATTACAGGTGGATATAATATCAAAGTCTGGGATGAAATTCAGTTAGGTATATTCAACTACACTCAGCTCTGACAATGAATCAAGGTTGACTGCTGAAAGTTTAGTGGTTTTACTGTGTACTTTGTTCTTGCACATTGGGCACAAAATACATGTACTGTTATATTAATTTACAGAATGTATTGCACAATGGGAGTAGGAAGTTTAGTGTCGGGCAAGCAGTGGAAATGAGTCCGATGTCACTGAGAGCTCTTCTGACCTTATGTCAGTGGGGCTCACTTTTATATGTTACTATGTCAGCAGAGAAGAATAACATTAAATAATTTGTATTACCAGAGTAGTGACACTTTTAATTCTATATAATTCTATATATGAAAACGTTTACATCTGATTTATGTCATTCAGTTGTGCAGCAAATATACAATATACATAATATTTTCTCCCTTATGAAGTGTTTGTTTGGTATACATGTATACATATATAATCAGTTGTGTTTTCATTTAAGAATTTTAGACTGTATTTAATCTTTAGACGAATCATTCAATTGCTTTGGGATTTGCTGCATACATACATATATATTTTTTTTTTACTTGTTGACCAGTCTGTGCCATCAAAGACGAAATACTAAAGAAAATTTGACCTAGTCGGAGCATTATCAAAGCAAAGTTTTCATGCATTCGGTCATTTCTGTACATGTGTATTCACAAACTGTTTGTCGTTTCTTTAAACAAACCATGTCTTTTACCGCTTCACTGCTAACAACAGTATGAGGTACGTCCAAAAAGTGGTCTCTCTTGTGCTAAAAGGTGTGTGTATGTGATATGTCTAAGATCAGCTCACCACTGACCTCCCCTCTTTCACCTTTCATTTGATGAAACCACTGACCAGCATTTTGTGTCTGAATGCAAAATTTTTTGCTAGACACCACAAACTGATGATTGGAATATGACCAAGCGCTGAGTACCCCAATATACTTTGCTTCTTACTTTCAATTATTAGCAATAATATTATTTCAATAATATTAGCTTCTGACTGTCTGTGGAAAGTACAGGATGGGTGCTGATCAGCTCATTCCATGAGTTGTGGTGGGGGATTAGTAGTAGTTGAGACTGACCATATCGCTGATGCTTAAACACAGAACTGTAAAATTGGCATAGCAATGAAGTGATTAATCCTAGTTCTATCTATATGTAATGATTGTAATCACAGCCTATCCTCTTTTGGGCCATAAGTACAAGCACTGCATAAATCTCAGGAGGAGGTGTTCTGTTTTCTGTAACATGAGACTGGTCAAAACTTTAACTTGTATGTGATAACTACTCATTGAAATATGAATAAAATTGTCAGATGGGCAGCTGAGACCACTGTATTTAACAAATACATGATATCGGACAAAATTTGGATGTCAGGACAACAATGCCCGCTTACTCAGTAGATTGGCTTAAGGAGCTTGTTAATGCTCTAGTGTAAAGGCATTACTCATTTTCAACACATTTGAAATATCTTGCCCACATTTCATGAATATTATCTGTGTACTAGCTGGGTACCCCACAGCCTCCGTGGGAGGTTTTTTAAAATATATAGTCCTGCGACTTAATTTTTTGGCCAGCATGCGCACCTCGATGCTGATGTTTTGGTTCGTTAAACTGAATATTACTCAAAGAAACTTGTTTTGAACACGTCATGAGTCCCACACGGAAGTGATGGTGGGCAAAATGAGTGATAGTTCGTCATTAAAAAAATAAAACCAACTCTGTAAATTCAATCAAAATAAAGAGTAGCCTATAACACAGTTGGGT
>JBCAUA010111313.1:0-10016 GCA_038406235.1 Peronia verruculata
CACACACACACACACACACACACACACACACACACACACACACACACACACGCACGCACGCACACACGCACACACACTTACAAAGAAACATTTGGAGGAGGAACCTGTTTCTGTCTTTCTTTATCTCTCTCTCTCCCTCTCTCTCTCTTTTCCATCAAGTCAGATATTCTCCTATTTAAAAAAAAAAAGTCTCTGAAAGCCAGCAAGAGGTGATTTCATCTCTTTTATGACCGAAGGATTCAATTTCTGATTAAGTTTCTGATAGCTGACTATTTCCCTTTTCAATTTCAAGAAATACATCTAGTTGAAAGATCATTGCCTAAAAAATCGGGTACTATTTCTTCAAATACGTAAATGTTCATCTTTGTTAGATTGGAATTATTATATTAGAAATTGTTTTCCATACACTTCCATCAGAAATCTACAATAATTTTTGTTAAGAGTTTCTCTCTGTCTAGTTCGTAGAGTAAGTAATATTAGGAACTGAAGTCATTGTCTGGAAGATTTATTTATTACAATATTTGGTGTCTTCCTCGGCAAGTCTGGATCGCCTTTCGTTACTCAAAGCTTGGATGCTCCTCTCAAACTTCTCACGTACTTCCTTGAGCTTCTTCAGATAGTCATCCTGGTCTCTGAAGAGCTCCACGGTGGGAGATGTAAACTTCCGGCTGCTGGGCCCCGAGGAATCATGGGGGGACCAGTCTGTGGAGCTGCCCTGGCCCGTGCCAGCGTTGTCAGGGTGAAGCGTCGCTGGAAACAAGATGGAGATGAAAAGCATAGATGAACATACAAATTATTGTTAGTGGAACAGCTAAAACTGACAGCAAATCACATTATCAGAGCTACAAAGAGCTAGAGACAGATTAAAAGGCATGTACTATTAATGTTTTGGTCCCATCAAAAGACACAACACCAACTGTAAACATACACTGAACGGGAAGATTGAGATGAAACAAGCGAGAGGAAGACAGCAGAGAACGTGGATGGATGGCATAAAGGACTGGATGCACCAGAAGCGTCGAGAATAGAGAGAAATGGCGAATCTTTTCAAGTCAAGGAGGATGATAATGACGATTAATGTGCCGAATTTCAAATTACTGGCTCACCTACGCAGATCTTCATAATTATTAACTCTGATATGAAATACTTTTAAGTCCCATAAACTTGAAAATTATTGAACGCACAAAATCCTGTTATTTGGCAATAAGAACTGTCGGATAATAATGACTACAACTTTCAATTAACATTAGTTTAATTAAATCTATCTTATATATCCCAGGTTGCAGGTACGTACAGGCACAAAAGGTTTTCAGTGGATCACATTATGATAAAACATTATACCAGGTTCTGTGTCAAGAAGGAGTTAGTTTAAAAAAAACACCATCTGTTCTGAATAATAATAATAATAATAATTAATGAGAACTTTATTCCAGCACCTATTCCTGTACAATACAGCTCTAAACACTTTACAGTGCGCTATTTCCCCGCGTGACGTAAAGGAGACACTCATGCATTATTACATTATGAGCTTCCCGGAAAGTGTTAGTATACAAGGCAGTCTCTGTCTGACGCTCATATTTTCATAAATGTAATAATGGCATTAACAATAGAATTCTCTATCCATAACCAAACTGTCTACGCAAACCTCTGTCAAGTCAGGAAATAGGGGTGGGGGGGCAATGGCTGCCTCATGCTCACAGTGCCTGGACTAAGTCACCTACAGTCCTATGCCATAAGTATTTCTTTTTTTTTTTTTGAAATAAATAAACTTTACAGATAGTGGCTGATGATATTAAGGTGACATTAACTCTTTTTTTTTTTTTTTTGTTCACTGTGTTGCAGTACGTTTGTTTTTTGTTTCTAGTATGGAACAAAGACTTAGAAATGTCCATAGGTTTCTGAATACCGTACATCTTTAATTAACTGTGAGCCACTGTGAGCGAACAGTTAGGACAGTTGATTATACCAGTAACATACCATCTCAGTGTCGTGGATCATCAGCCATAAACTCTAAAGTGAATACACTGATCTTCCATATTAAAGGAAAACAATTGTCTAACTAAACCCATGACGGTGAGAGGTGTCTGATTTTCTTTGTCTATCTGTGTTACACAAACAGGGGACAACGAACTTACTCTCTGTCGGTGACATGTTCTCTCTCCTCAACGAGCCCTCCCGTGCGTCGATATCGTCTTCCTGGACCGCAGGCAGCAACGTCTCATTCCTGGTGGATTCTGAAGATACACTGGGAGCAGGGGCGTTTCCCTGACCTCCCTGTGATCTGCTGCCATGTTCATCTCTGCCCTCTGATGACGATCTCGTGTGTGGATGTTTGAGGTCTGAGCCTGTCACCCGCCGTGTACTTTCGCCCTTGTATGAACATAGCTTGCCGAACCGACTTTTGTATGAAACAGAACTGAACTGAAATCCAGAGGATGGCGGAGTTCTATTATATTCTTTCTGTAGGAGAGATTCAGTTTCTTTATCCACTACTTTCTGTTCTTGCCTGTTCTGAATGTTCATGAACACGTTTCCATGGCCAGCATTTTCAGCTTGAGACTCCAGGTATTGCTTCGTCAAGATCTTCTTGGCTTGCAGTTCATCTTTCATACGAGAACTCCGCTTGTCGGATTTCGCCTCTAAAAGCGTGTGATATTTTCTATTGGACATCTGCTCACATTCAGCCAGAGAAGAATCTAAACTATCATCCTCTGCACTGTCGGACCTAGACTGGGTATTGTGAGTCAGACCCCACAGCGACCTCATGCCTCCCCTTGTATTTCCCACTTTGCTATTTAGCGCAGCTCCATCAGATGGCGTATCTTCACTGAGCATTCGCTCCACAATATTGATGATCTGTTTGGCCGTGTTCTGGTTGCAATCCCTGGCATAAGACCCATGACTGGCCGAGCTGTTATTCAGCTGGGCAAAGGATATTTTCTTTTTCTCGTCCAAGAGAGCGGGCACCGCTGCTCTCACAGAGCATATCGTCGACGATGACCTGTCTGTACTGGAACTTTCCTCCGGGGTCGCCGCCCGTTGGTCTGGATTGTCAACTTGGTAGATCTTCTTCCTCAGGATGTCCATCTGACTAGCGGACAAGTTCAGGATGGTGGCGAACTGGTCAGGTTTAGTTCTGAGTATGACGGACAGTGTATCTACCAGCTCCCGGTCCTCGCTCTCCCAGGTCAGTTTAGAGAAAGTCTCCTGAGAGTTGGACAGTTGCAGGCACTGCCGCAGGACAGCACAGCAGGCATCCTGTGACTCGCTGAGCATTGGCTGTCCGGTCCCGCTGTTTTTTACATTCACGTGATCGGGGACTCTGCCTGAGCCAGTCCCGTTATTCTCATATGCCCTTATATTTTCTGCTTTAGTCGCGTGATTGAGAGATAGATCTTCCTGTGTGTTGTTCTGCTGGGAATTCAGTTCAACTGAGCTTGGAGATTTAGAACCCAGCCGGTGGCTACAACGAGAACACTGAATATTTCTGGGTAAGATGTCCTGAGTCTGCTCTGGATTGCACTCCTCTGGTGGGCACAGCGACATAGATCTGTGTGTGGACGTCACAGAATGTCTGCCTGGCGAAGGGGTCCTGCGGTAATTTTGAGATCTAGTTGAGAACTTGCTTACTCGTCTCAATTTTCCAGTCTCGTCGCGTGTGATAGAGTGATAGTTGTAGACTTCGCCCTCGTCAGGCGAATCGAGGTCAATAATAATCTTATCTCCACCGCCGTCCGTGGATTCAGCCTCTGTTTTCACCTCCGGAGACCTTTCAACTATTGATTCTCTGTACTGGCGACCATTTTCAGACAATCTGTTACGAGATTTGTGCCGCACTTCTCTATTGCCTTCATTTGGAGATGTAGACAGATATTTCATGGCCTCGGGTTTGTCCATAGTCAGACTACTCTCGAGGGAATTGGGCGGGGTTTTAGGAGCCGTTTCTCCTTTCTTTATTCGCGGTCGTGATACTCGATAAGTGAGTTCAGTTTGACACACCCTCTGAAGCTCCTGAAGTAATATCTCGTTACGGTTTCCCTCGTGGCCAGCCACATCAGGGATTAGCATAGATGTGCCGCCATCAGAGGAAGTGAACGTTTCGTTGAATTTGGATTTGCAGGAACTGTTTACTGGCCTTTCCTTACTATCCAGACTTTTATTCCCACTGAGGTGTTGGCCAGTCTCATATTCCTCGGCTACTTTGTGTTGTGTTAAAGGTGAGTGGTTCCTGGAGCTAAATGTGTCGCTCTCAGGACTCGGTGCGGGGCTGTGGAAAAAAAATTCCTCTGGTGTACCGGAAGGATCACCACTGTTGGGCGTCCTGGGAGAGCAGGCCGTCCTAAAAGACATAGGAGATGATGTACATGTATACAGCCTGGCTTCGGCTCTGGGACTTTCTATAGATTTCAGATCTGAGTAAGAGCCATCAACTGGTGCGTTCACAGGTGGATCCCTGGTTTTACCGCTGACCCTCTTCGACTGATCCTGTTCATGTGACAGGTCTGTGCCTTCCTGGGTGTGCCGCGTGTTCTGGTAAAATGGAATTAAAGCATCGCGGACCAGTAAACCCTCTCTTATGGGTGGGAGTTTTCCCACTTCCCTATAGTTTTTTAATGTATTCACACCTTTGATGGTTCCACCGAGAAGTAATCCTTTATCTGGGCCGGGAGGACTAGCATTGGCAGCTTCGTCCTGAGGCTTGTTCCTTGCTTTACCCTTCCTGCTATCTCCCGTGCTGACCATGCTAGATTGTAGATCAGTCTTATTTTCACTATATTGTCCTATAGTACTAAGATGGCTAGAAAATGTTTGGCCTTTTCCCGTATCAGCTTCATCATGCCCAGCACTGGACACAGAACTGACTTCTTTTGACAGTAGGCCTCCACATCCAGACTCTTGATTTGTACAGAATGTTGGAGATCTCATTACTGGACTCCCTTCCCGAGCAGGACTGGGACTGCCTTCTTTGAAGACGGTGTTTTCAGAATGCTGGTGCACTTGATGGTCCGAAGATTGAAATTTGAAGGGTCCCAATTTTGTGCAGATCGCGCCTTCCACCGACTTGCCGTTGATTTTGTCGTCGCTACCGCAGTACAGCCGTACTGGTGCCGAGTGCATCTGATAGCTGGAGTCACTAGAAGGTTCTCCGGCCAGAGTTTCTGTGTACGATGCAGAGCACGTGCTGCAGCTTAAGTAACTCTCCGTACTGCAGAAGCTGCACTTGTCCATCTCACCGTGACAAGTGGGGCACATGCGCAGTAGGCTAAGGGACTGTATGGTGGGAGTGACTTCCGAGTCACCAATGTGGCTGTGCTGGCTGTTCGAACAGCACTCGGACTGGCAGTTTGTGGCGTCGCTGTTTTCCTCACAAACTGTTGTCTCCTTGCAGACTCGCACACAAGAGACGTAGGTCTCGTAAGAAATTTCTCTGGACATTTCCACCTGGTAGATCTTCTCTTGCTTGAACCTCATAAACTCCGTCATTCTTTCTGGCAGGCGCCAGACCAGTGTGCAGCCGTTAGAAGTGGAGCTGACCATGTATCTCAGGTCGCTGGTGAATTTGATGGCTGTGACGTCACTCTGACTGGACAGGGAGGCGATGGGTTGACCAGTCTGGAGGTGATACACCGTGATTTGTCCTGGCGTCTGAGTGGTGGCCATGAAACTGCCCGAGGGATCAATGTCGATAACCCGAAAGGCTTGAGGTCCTTGATAAGATTTCTGCGCGCACTTGATAGTTTTTGCAGGCTTCCCGCTGAACACCGGATCTGCTTTGAATAACTTGATATTTCCGTTTCTAGCCCCTGTGACAATGTATTCGTTGGTTACATTAACGGATTTGTTACACCTAGACTCCGCAATCTGACCTATCACTGTGAATTTGAGGGTCTTGCCCGGGATAGCCCGCCGGACCAGGATGACATTGTCAGCAGCGGCAGAGACCAGGGTTAGCAGCCCACCGTTGTGGGTCAGCCTAAGGGTAGTGATGGCCGCAGAGTGGTCACACAGAACCTGCACCAGGCTGAAGTCTGTCTTAGCGTTGAGGACAAAGATGATTCTGTCCCTCCCACCAGAGCACACAAGCTGGTATTCATCGTCGTACATTAAGTCGATGCAGGTCACCTGGGAGCTGTGGGCTTCGATCACTCGGCGCAAGGCTCCAGTGGCAGCGTCGTACACTTTGATTTCCCCATCCTCGTTGCCGCAGACCACGTCACGGCCATCAGGGCTGAAGCGTACGGCATTGGCGTATTGATAGCGAGCTCTGTTCTCCTTGAACAAGTGCATGAATCCCTGCCGACTAGTTTGTCGGTGTCGTTCTGCCAGTGTGGTCGGGTCAAACATCATAGAGCCGCTGACTTTGTCACAGCATCCGATGAAAGAGCGGAATAGACTGGCTTGACAGATGTTGTCTGAAAAATTAGGATCATAACCGGGACTGCCGGGCTTCATACAAAAGGCGGGGAGCAAGGCTGAGCATTCTACCGTTTCCTTGAACGCATTGATCTGCCAGGAGTGCATGCTGCAATCGGCGTAGATACAAGTGACGATAACGTCATTCTCATTGATGGCGATGGCGGTGGTATCTACATAAAGTTTTGCTCCAACTTTGGGCATGGCATCTGGTCCGAGCAGCTGGTCCAGCGAGACCTCTGCCGTGATGTCCAGTGTCTCAGGATGACATATTTTGACCACTCCCTCGCAGCAACCCACGAATACCTGGCCGAGACCGTACCGAACGCAGAAAGCATGGACGTCCACTTTGATGGCTTTGTCAATCAAGATATCACCGAGTTTGATTTCGCAAAGGAACCCACAGGCGGTCACCGTGTACACCTCTTTCTCATGTCTGCCTCTGCCGCTGGTGATATCCACAAATGTGTACTCACTCTGACGCCCCAGTAACACTGCTTTCCGGTCCTCGAACACATTGGTCTCGTAGGTGTTAGAATCGATGTTGTCTGTGTTAAACAACGTAATCTTTCTATGTCCACACACGATAATGCAAGAACCAATTTTGGGAATTGTGAGACCTAATGGTGCTGTTTGCCACTTGGTAAAAGCCAGTCTCTGGCCGCGATGATAGTCCCACACTCCTATATTGCAGTCTTGGGTTCCTAGGACTACTAGAAATGAAGATTTAGGATGAAATACTACAGCTCTGACGCCGACCGAGTCTACTATAAATCTACTGATTTCTTTGTGGTCTTTGAGCGACCACACAGAGACGTAAGGCTTACAGCCGGTCTCTCCCAGAGCCACCAGCCGCCCATCGTCCGAAAAACACACACTAGAGATGTACTTGACTGACGGGCTCTCAATAAACTTCTGATCGTTTGTCTTAGGATCCAGCAGAACTAGCGTGAAGGCTGCCGGGAAAGCGACATAGCCCGTGACTTGGTTGCAGTCTAGAGCATTAGAGGATGTGTTTGTTAATCCTAAAACCTGCTCAAGCACGAATTCGTCCTGGTTCAGCAGCTTGTCAGTTCTACCGCTCTCAGAGATAAAGGTGTACTCTTTCTCTGGGAATGCCAAATCTCTGGAAGCCATTTATAGACAGGGCAGAGATCCAGCTAGTTTGCTCGACATGGATGCCCACGAGATCTGCCCAGCCCCGCCGACTAGGATCGTCAAGACACGGGTTAACCTACAGCTCTAAGCTCAGATCTAGAATTCCGTTTTAATTCTTGTTTAATTATGGACACTCTTACCCGTGACGCAGACTGATGTCCTTGTCTTACACCGATACCTAAAACTTGACTAGATGTAGGCGCCATATTGCGCCACTCGAAATGCTGGTTGCATGTAATACTCCCTGTTTTATTTCCGTACCGACTATCAGCAAGTTGACTTTTTACAGCAGGCGGTTCTGTCAGATGTTATGGGCCCGCCTAGTGTTTTTTAAAACCCTCTTACACAAAGCTATTCCTCTCTTCCATTACCATATAGATCTTTGTTTAATGTGTCACAGGGAGTAGTGCCGTGACAACAAATCTGTGGGTTTCCGGTTTCACTGGCCTCATTCATTGGAATGTGCGCACTGACAAACGAGAAGTTCCAATCGCGGAATGATGGTCAGCGATGCCATATTTATCAATCTGTCTTAGAAAAGAAAAGTATAGGAAAGCTCAACAGCAACATTAAGGATAAAAGATAAGAACAATGAAATAAAGAGATTAAATTGAACAGAGTTATGTGTTACGGCGATGCTAAAGCACAGTATTCCATCCTTAACTATTGTTATGATTCTGTGTAAGTTAATTTGATTTTGTTGTAATCAGTGTCAGAATCATCGTCATCATTGACTAGTTTGCCGTTTAGGCATTTAAAAAAGACAGAACAACGATATAAAGAACTTGAAATGATGTTGATATCATTTCGCCAAATTTTCGAACCAACTTGGCTCTTCTTCAGGGCAACAAGTAAACAGAGACAATCATCAGCAATCTTTTACCCCTCCCCCCCTCCCCGTTAAGTATAAATCCTCTACCAGATATCTCCTCAAGCGTTCCAATGCACTGTTACATTTCAATGTCGTTAGTCTCTGTCTACATCAGTCACTGCCTTACGTTCCCACGGCTTTACTCCATGGTTTGCCTCTGCATACTTCTCCCTGTGGATCATGGATGTTCTGTGAGAACTGACATGTCGGCAAGGCGGCATCTCACAGGCATTGGTCCCGGCGTTTCTTCAAGCCGTTTCTTTAAACTTTTTTTTTTCTTTTAAAGTAATAATACGAAACACTTTTTTTTTTGTCAACCCAGAAAGGTGAGCTTTGTTTCAAGCTGTTTTAAGGTCAAAATCGGTGCCATTAAATCAGACACCATTGAATAACGTAAGTTAAAATGTTACACATTGATCGTTGAAGCTATGAGTTTGTATTTTCATGAATACTTTCAAATAACTGATTTGGATTTGGTCCTCTGTCGCTCTCGTATGTTCCAGCGATACCAAATGTTGGTCTCTAATGTTGCATAACTTAAGTTTCGTTTTCTTGACTAAATTCAGGCCGTCTTCATATAAACAGATGACTTGGCCAGATTCTCTCTTTTGACTTCTGTGTTGGTTACGTGATATTTTTATGAGCTGGCTAGAAGTTTCCGAGTTTCTTTTGTTTACTGATCATCAAATCAAAGGACAAAGCGTAAGTTCACCACTGACGCAGAACAGCTTTCATTCCTACCGCCACCTGTTGTGGTCCCATCCTTATCTCATCCACAAGCCGCCTATCTGTGATGAATTATGCGTTGTGTGTACCGTGATTGGTGTGTATGTGGGTGTCCCTGTCGCTGTGTTATGTGAAGTCAGCGCTCAGTGCTTTACCACAGGAAAATCGGTGACATCACTTGTATGCCTGTACCGTAACAGTAAGCCAGAACTGTTACATCACTCATTGTGTCCCAGCTTTGACCTAGCATACAAACACACAGGGCTAGTTTGCTTATAAAAAGTCATTGGTAGGTTTCTTTCTGTACAAGAACAAATAGACTTTTTTTTGTTAGATTTTTTTTTCCAGCCTTGTCATAGGGACTTATTTTCTCCCAAATGTGGGACTTCTTTTTATCTTGATCTGTGAACATTGAATAACGCCATTTTAAATCATTTTCAAACTGAAATAATAATAATAATAATACGATTAAACGGGCAAGCAGCAGCGACCAAAGAACTTTTGAAGCCCTAGACGCGGTTTGTTCGTCCTGTTCGCTCACAAATACAGAATTCAACATGCCCACAAAGACGCCCCATATAGCGGCTGAGCAAAGCCAATCCCCTGGCCTTGGGTGGCTTATAGTTAGTAACAGGTCTTAGGAGATTAAGAAGCAATCGCATGTTTCGATCCTTGCCAGTTTCTTATGAACAACATTATTACACTACGTAGTACGATCTATTTGCGGCTTTCGACTTCCTGTAAGGCGGGTATGTTGGCGGATATGACCTTAATATCTATCTATCTATCTATCTATCTATCTATCTATCTATCTATCTATCTATCTATCTATCTATCTATCTGTCTG
>JBCAUA010111324.1:0-10015 GCA_038406235.1 Peronia verruculata
CTCACTCACTCACTCACTCACTCACTCACTCACTCACTCACTCACTCACTCACTCACTCACTCACTCACTCACTCCTACTCATGCTCTCATTCATCTAGCACTCACGACAGAGTAAATTTGATTTTCAATTATGTTAAAACAAGTTTAGATTATTGTCTCCAATGTGAATGTCAGTCTTGATTTATTTGGCTGTGTTAAGTTCATGTGGTCGTAATTGTTGTTTATGCAGATATTCTGTAGAATATTAGGAAACAAATTTATCCTTCCTTCTTTCTTGTTTCTTTTGTTTTCTTGAATTGTATTCTCTAATCTTAAAACAAAAATGATAAGATAAGATAAGATAGGATTAATCTGATGTCATCAAAAAGAATTTTTTTTTTTTTTTTGCTCAGCTTGATAAGAATTTGGTAGAACTAATAGTAGAACTGAATTATTGTACAATGCTCACTTCCTTTGAAATAATTCAATTGATTATAAAGTTGGTATATCGAGTCTTTTCGTTTCATGTTAAGCTTTCATGTGCAGACATGTTATAGAATGTCGTTGTCACCATGATTTCGTATAATAATTTTGCTTACTTTCTTCATACATCTATTTTGTCTTGATTTGTCATGTCCACATATATTTTCCACCCTAACTGTAATACAATGTGAACACTTTGCATGGTTATTCTATAAGACATAGTGATCAGGGTGTTATCTGTATCACATATTTTATGAAGTGTTTCAATAAAATATAAAGTTTATCATCTATAAGTGGATGAAAGGAGCATGGTCATTTGATTTGACATCATAAGGATTAAAGAACGGTTTTAACATGATTACCCTCATTCTTTGTTTTGTATGTCAAAAGATCAAATAATTTCCGAGTGATGTCGCTGTGAAAGACAAGTAAACTGTACATTTTTTTGTTGCCATAATTAAGGTGCCGATCCCTTTGGATTCCCTACATTGGTCCGACCTTGGGATGATGGGAGCAACACTATGGCCAATGCCAAGAGGCGACTAAGGGCAGCATTTGAATTCTTCAGCAAACTGGGCATCAAATACTGGACCTTCCATGACCGGTAACTTGTGACTTGTCTTTCTCTTAACCTCTTCTTATCAAGACTTGAAGATGTAGTGGGTTAGCTATCACTGTTGAACTGACTGAAGTGAATCTAATAAAAATTGTAAGACTGAAGAATGGAAATATATGTATGCTCTTCCTTCCCCAGCTTGTTGTATCCATAGCCTTACTCTTAGTCTTCTTAACTTTAGATTCTACAATCTAATTTCCATAAAATGTAAAAGACTGAAGAAAGGAGAGTTACTTTATATTCTTGTGTCTGTACTTGTGCATTATGTGTCATTGTGGAGTGACTTTATGTCACCAATATTGAATCAAATGCTGTATTGTTATGTAAATTTATATCATGGCTACACAACATTATGTTATATGCACATTGTATACATGGCTAAATGCATTCGTAAAGAACACCAGTGTAATCTTCTTTGTAATATTACATCAGAGACATTGCTCCAGAGGGCAAAAACTTGGCAGAAACCAACAAAAACTTGGATGAAATTGTGGAACTGGCTGCTGAACTTCAGAAAAAGACAGGAGTGAAACTGCTGTGGGCAACTTGCAATTTGTTTGCCAATCCAAGGTGACCTATATGCAGTTTTGATTAAATGTTTGATATCCCACCCTGGTTTATTCTGAAAATTACTGACAGTAATCTATTTACTGTATTTCAATACATGAAAAAAAGAATCTGTGGCACTGTGAATGAAAATACATGTACCAAATTATTCTCTCTTTTTTTTTTTTTTTTTTAGTTGTCGGGGTCCAAATACATGTACTTGAATTTTGATTAATCTTACAGAATTGTAATGTTTCAAAATGTAAATGTTCCAGAACTTATATCTGTATTCTTGTTTGCTGTATTAATGGTTAAACAGAAATACAAAGACAAAAAACTGCAGCATGTTAGGCTGCCCATTAGTACAAATAAATGAATATATGTACATTGAAAAGGACAAAACATATCTGTAATTCAGCTTTGTTTTTCTTCAGTCAGAATTATATCACTATAAAAGAGCAAAGTAAAAGAAAACTGTTGTTTACAATTTGCAATTTTAAAGTGACTAAGATTTGTAAACTCTTCATGTTTAGATCACACTACATGTATTTATGAAATAAATCATAATGATATATAATTTCATTCTTGTAGGTACATGAATGGAGCTAGCACCAATCCAGATGCTCATGTATTTGCTTATGCAGCAGCTCAAGTAAAGAAGGGATTGGAAATTGCTCAGAAATTGGGTGCAGAAAACTTTGGTCAGTTGAAAAAAACATGCTTTTATTGTCTCCCTATATGAGACTCACTACTTCTAAGCAGAGGAAGATGTGAAAAAGAGATAATCTAGAGTGTATTACTAAAAAGACTAATATGCTAGATCCATTTTATGTTTTACACTGGAATTCCTTCATACATGTCCATGTTTCTCTGGAAAAAGATTAAAATGTTTCAGATACTTTACTTTGCCATAGGCCTAATTAATGTCGGATTGGTAGGAACATAATTTGAGACATCAAAGATTTGAATATAATTTACTGTGTCCCAAAAATTGTATTGATTTTTTTCTTTGTTTATGGCTAAAGCAGTTTGCAAGTTCTTTAATAAATGCATTACAAATGATGATCAAAATGTTTGTTTCTGCTGATAAATTTTGAAAATAAAAGTAGTGCAATGGAAATACTTTGTGTGGGATGACTTTATTATTCAATTTTATTTATGTTCCTGAATTTTGATGGAGAATGCAAATTATATTTCAGTATTCTGGGGAGGCAGAGAGGGATTCCACTCTCTGCTGAACACCAATGTTAGAGCTGAACTGGATCATATGGCTAATTTCTTTAGGATGGCTGTTGGTTTGTACATTTATTTCTATATTTATGGCACTAGTTATGCACATAAAGAAATGAATTGAAAAAAAAAAAAAAAAAGAAATAGTTTAAGGGATAAGTAAAACGTAGATGTATCTGTATAGGTAAGATGGTGTTTGCCCATCCTTGTATGATTCAGTGGAAAGATTTGACAATACTACTCTTATTATAGAGTGGACATTGCTACTGGTATTGAGTTGGACATCCCCCCTTATAGGGTGGACATTGCAACTGGTATTGAGTTGCATATCAATATAATATTGTGTAAAAAACATGCAAGTAAATAAAAAGATAAATCCAATGCATACAAATTGTATGACACTTGTATAGCCCTCCATGGCCAAAATATCAAATAAAAATTCCACAAAAAGTTATGTCTGTATGCTATGTTTGTAATACATGTACAGTAGCTGCAGCTATTATTTCAACACTGAAATAAAATGTGTTTTTATGATCTTACATGGCTAATGATTAGTGTGGCTCTGCTACACTAGCATTTTTAATTAAATGCTACAGTTTTTAGACCACTTATAAAACAACATTTGTCATGCTTGCATGAATTCATTCTTGATGCACAAAATATAAATCATGGCTCTTCTTCACAGCATACAAGAAAAAGATTGGCTTTAAGGGAGTCTTCTTGATTGAACCAAAACCAAAGGAGCCAACCAAACATCAGTATGATTATGGTATGTTTATGACTAGAACATGTACATGAATATGTTTAATATATAAGATATGCTTTGTGGTCATGTGAATGTTTTGTATTTAGTTGCATATGACTTAATTTACCTTCACAATGAACTGAACTATGATGCGTATGGGTGTAGTTTTCATTGTTTTTAATACATAACTCTATCATAGAGCAATTTTTCATCAGAAATAAATAATATCATAACAACTAGGTCTATTTCTGGCTTCAAGTGGATTGTTCTCTTCAATCTCAACTCAAGAATTTTGTGTTTCTGTGTAGATGCTATGACAGTTATTGCCTTCCTGAGAACCTATGGACTAGAGAAGGAAGTAAAGGTAAATGATCTCTCTAGTACATGTACTACCGATCTTTATATGTCTTGCAGCTAGGGCAAATGAGTCAGAAATTGCGCCAGGAAATGAAGATATACGCCCATTTTTGGTTATTTTTGTTGTTTTCACAAAATGACAATTTAAACTTTTATAAAAAAAGCAATATTTTGATATCACAGTCAGATAATAGTTAAAAACGGTTAAAAATGGCTGTGACTTGAACTCACCTGGCGCGACTTGCAACTCATTTGCCCTGGGCGCAAGACATATGTTATTACTTATGTTGTTGTTAATCAGTATGAATATTTAAACAAGTGAGACAAAAAAAGATCAAGATTAAAACGTAGGCAGGCAAGAATAAATGAAACCTTTTAGTCTTGCTGGAAAGTTGATGTTCGACAAAATATCAGGAACATTACATTTTTCTTAACTTTAGAAAAGTCAAGGGCCAGTGAGATCAAAGACTTGCTCACCATACTTTGGCATTGGATTCAAAATAGCATACATCATTATTTTTTTGTTTCGTGTTGGGATTATTGCTGGATTAAATTGATAATGGCTATATTGTGCTAGCATGATAAAATATATTTTCGAGTTGATGGTTATAGTTAAGGGTGTATATATATAAATTGGATGATCAAAGATAATAAAGAGAAGCAATGAAAAAAAAAAAAGCTTGTGCAAAGATGGGGTCTGCTTTGTGGCTCACTGCACGTTCACAAGTTCAAATTCTCACACTGATGGTTTAGATTCTGTAACATAAACCTACTGGTGGCAGAAGCAAGGATAGTTTGTGATCTTATTTTCTTCAGAAATCTTTAGAGAGTGACTTGAAAAGTGGACTTGTCACAAGGTTTTCATATCACTTTAAAGCATAGATTGTTATTTCTGAAACGTGTATATCAGTGTCTTCAGAGTTCTGACACTTATTTTTTCCTCCGTTACTTTTTAGCTAATCACTGGGTTGTACATAGCAATTTTGATTTAATTTTGTTGTGTAATCTCTTCATTATGTTGCATACATTTGTATCTCATACATTGGAATGTTCCTTACTACAGCTGAACATTGAGCCTAATCACACCACGCTGGCAGGACATGCTTATGAACATGACATTGTTATGGCCTCTGCGTGAGTTTGAATTAAATATTTACTGTTCTAAGATGTATACATTATATCTTTTGCATTTTTTCCACAATGGGTGAAATGAATCTGATGTCAGATTTTTCATGTATAGAGCTGTTAATACCACTGGAAAGAGAGTGAAATTCAGTGTGGTCAAAAAGTTACATAACTGTGAAGATTACCAGTTAGGTCATTGTAAAGTTTAGGCACCCATTTTCAGCTTGCGCAGAGTGGCTAGTTCTTTTTTCTTTTTCATTCATAAATGTGGTTGCACATTTGCATGGCCCAAAAAAGGAACAGTCATGTGGTGTTCACTAAAATTGGAGCAACTCTCATGTGGAATTGTTTCCAAGACGTTAAAGGTGATTGTTCGGTGCCAGATTTCATACTGTGATAGTTGACATGATTTTAACAACAGCAGAGGTTAACAGCAATTGTGCCCAAGTTTTTGGCAGGATGGGAATGAATGCTTATGTAATACAAGTATGGGCCTCGATGGCAATGCCCCATGTGTAGACGGCAGGTGAGCATACAGAAAGGCATACATGTATTTTTTTGTAGTTACTCAGCCACAAATCTTCTGTGGTGAGATATTAACACTTAAAATTATCCTCTGTCAAAAATGTCAGATTTTCTCCATGAAATGCTCCTTGACATTAATGACATCTGACTCATTTTACCTGTTTGAGCAAGATATATCTGTGTTTAAAAGAGCATTGTTTGATGCAATCTGCAACAAATGTGATCTACATGTATATCTGCTGAAAAAAGTTTTTGATTTTGATAAATATGAAGATTTACATTTACTCTCTCCACATTAAACTGGCAATGGTAGAGCCATAGAGATCAAATGATTTCTGAATATGAATTTCTATCATGTCGGTTTTGACTGCTGACAGAATGTAATCGATTTGGTCTCTAACTTTATATTAGCTGCAAGAATGTGAAATCTGTGCTTTTCATTCTTACCTCATGGCAGTGTGAGGTGTAAGCTTGAGAATGATTATGGTTATGCTGTTGAAGTTTTCAGGAGCTTCATATAGACTTCAGGATTAAAAAGAGTGATAATGAATGTTAAAAAAAATATCATACAATGGTATGTTCATCTTAAATTTTGATTTGTTTGTTTATTTCATTAGATCTATGCTGTCCTTTACAAATTATGTTTTATATTCACAAGCTACAACATGCTGGGCTCTGTTGACTCCAACACTGGTTCTCCTGACCTTGGCTGGGACACTGATCAGTTTCCTATGGATGTCAAAAATGCTACCCTACTTATGCAGGTGCACTAACGTTAATGCATACAATACCACTTCAAACATATGTTATAGAGCTAATGAATTAGACGATGTGCCTATTTTCAGTAAAATGTTACAGAACTTATTGTCTTATAAGTGTTATATAATGTATTAATGATCTGAAATGGCCACTGGTGAGTACGGAAAATAGTGTCAGTGCTTGTTTGACTTATTTTTATTTTACAAATGAATATTTTTATTATGCCTTTGCAAAAAGATATCTTTTTTTCTTTTTTTGAGAACTTTGTGATGCCTCTATTGTGTTGATCAACATCCTCCTACTTATACTCTTATCAGGAAAGGTAATGTCTATTTGACTGACTAGTCTCCTAAATAAGCCCAAACTGTGCTCTTTTGCTACTGGGTCTGTTTTGAACACTTATGACCTGTTGTATGATTTTCATTTTATTTTATTGATGATGATTAGTGTGAATGATTTTAGAGTTGGGCTGAAACTGATTTTAATACATGTACATGTTAAGAGTTGTTTAGCTCAAGGGGCAGCACTTCATTGACAATTTTCTTTAATATAATACATAAGACTCTTCAATGACTCAAAAGATCAAGAGTTCACAGAGTTGAGCAAAAGAGCCCATCATTTCATAGTAAAGTCATAAGGACAACCACATGTTAATAGAAGAAAAAAAATTACCTTCTGCAGTGATTTTTTTTTAGTTTTGTCTATGGTATATACATGTACATGTAAACCACATATTTTTTGAAGAAGATATGAGACAGCAAAATAAAATTTATGGGAGCCAACGCTGTTACCTAATGCTAACAGCATATGTCTGATACACTTTACAAGCCAAATGGCCCAGACTAACCCCTGATGCACAGGTTTACTGTGCAAATTGCTCATAACACCATAATACTATTAGTACAGACGCCAAGTTGAGTTTGCCCAACCCTCGAAAAAAAGGTCATGTATGTTGTATGGAAAACTGACCATGAATTATATCTTGAAATGCACAGAAAGCGTAATATTCCCTCACATATAACTGGCTACACATATTCATGTGCACACACACACACATACATACACTTACAGTCACACCACACTACATTATCATTAGCAGGCATATGCTCACACAGTGAATCAGACTCTAAGATTCTTTATTGTGAATAACATATCTTATCCAAGAAGGCTAAACATTCGGCTTCCATACCCTACAAGCCATTGGGTCGTTGAGTCACTGAAAAAAAAAAAAAAGTGGGTTCTCATCTTTGCCATCCCTCTGTGGGAGCCGATCCCATGATGTAAGTTTTTCGCCACGAGACAGACGCCCAGCCCATCAGCCATGGCGCTCTCCCTCCCCCTGCAAATCAGCAATGTGCCTCATCCATCGATCACGCCCCCTCTCCCCTCCCAAAGCTTTATCTTACGTTCTCTTCACAGCACACCTTTTATATTCACCTGCGGACAGGTATCTTGTCAAGAGACTAGTCAGTCATGTAAATAGACTCGGCCATCAGGAAAAAGTTTTCTCTTGTATTTTCTCTCCCTGACGTGTACATAGAGGATCATTACTTTATTATGTCTTATCTTTTCATTCAGGTGATACTGAGACAGGGGGGACTGCAGCCAGGAGGTCTCAACTTTGACTGCAAAGTGAGGAGAGAATCTACAGCCTTACAGGACATGTTTATTGCACATATTGGTATGTGGTCTACTAATTGCTACTGATATTGTCCAACACAGATCACTTGAAAGTATGAGAATTGGAACAATATTGATACACATGATGTCATCCAGAAATTATAAGATCACGATGATATTGTAGAATTTTTGCCTGAATTTGCTCAGCCAAGGCCATAATTTATTTCACATTGTTGTCAGCACATGGGTTTTGGTATTGATAGGTAGTTAGAAGTAATACATATCATGGTGAGAAAACTCAGATCTTTCAGAAAGTCTGTACTGAAACACATACATCTATTTACTTATTTAGCAATGAGTTGGTATGAAGAGTTTGGAGAAACTTGCTCAATCCCTATTGGTACATGTATTATGTAACCTTCACTCTGATGGGTGATGTATCAATATCCGGACAAACATCTAAACTTGTTCAATGTGACTGTGAATTACAGGTGCATCCAGTAAATGTTCAAAAGGGGGTGAACAAGAGAGGAGGAAACTTTATAGAAAGAAAAATGATTATCCAAAGTTTAACTACATTATCCGGTAGTAGTTAAGTTATATTTAAATATAATAAAAGACTGAATGAATGACTGCAAGAACACTCGCATCTTCATAAAAGGCCCTATCACTATCAGTAACAAAATATGGGAAAAACTTAATTATACGAATTTGTAAATTCACATCATAAATACATTTACATATATATATTGAAATATTAGGTACAAATTATCTTGCTCAGGTAACTGCGATATTTCACCTAGGAAAAGTTTACACATTCTTGACAATCAGGGATGTCAAACAGTTTTCACGAAAAAGTTGAAAAAAGGAGTAGAAATTTGCATTGCTTTGAGAGAAGATTGCAAGTTTTCACAAGATCTTGGGATGGGACTATAAAATTATATAACTATGAAGTAGATCTAAATCTAGTGGAAAGTCCAATACGTGGAAAATCCAACAGGCAGTGCCGTCATCACAGTCACAGAGCGTTATCTTACTAGTAGATCCAGATTGCGAATAGCAGCCCTCTAACATTAGTCTTTCTAAGACATTATTTGTTGTCAGTACTCAGATGTACTGATTTTACATTAACAACTTGCACATGCCACTCAAGTCATGTTGTTGGATGTAAAGATTTAAGTGTTACAAACTTCAATCTCGATCTTCAAACAGCTGCCAACCAGCAGATTAACTCTCGTCCAATGCAATGCGCCAAGCTACTATGTACTTCTGGTTTCACTGATATTGTTTGAGACGTGTTGCAAATATTACAACTGTCTTGTGAACTCAACAAAAGGCCTGTAGAGCGTCCAAAATTCAGAAAGTCACCGACGGTAAAAAAAAGTTTGAATTCTGACTAAAGTCGTACGTTTGACATCCCTGGACAATGGTAGTCTGAGAAATATGCGAGAAGTTCTGCTTCTGTTTCTATGCGAGTGTTTCAGTTTCATGTACACATATAACAGATTCTAGATTCTTTCAAAGTGAACACAGTAATAGTATGAAGTATTTCATATTCACTTGACTATCATGACACTGACACACAATTTTGATACATAGATCTATATGTCTCGCAACCAGTCAAAATGAGATGTATATCGATTTTTCACCATATGGAGTTTTTGGTATCATGTGATAGTTTATTTCATACCCTTTCAGAAAGTGAAAAAAGTTTTGAGCTACCTCTATTCTAGTCAGAGATATATTGCAGTTTAAAGAGACAAAGGGGAACCACTCAGCAATGAGCGGAATTTTGAGTAAATCGAGTTTAAATGATCGGTCGTAAACATAAATCTACATGCCTACCTCATTAAAAAAAAAAAAAGATTTTAATCGAGTAATATGTATAAATTGAGGGTAAGACCGATACTGTCTTGTTTAGAAATAAATGCACTTTCGATTTCTACAATAATAAAAAATTTGATATCTGACCCCCCTCATCACATTCAAAGCCTGACTTCTCCGTTCTAGCCCAGCGACTTACGTCTCA
>JBCAUA010111335.1:0-10015 GCA_038406235.1 Peronia verruculata
GAAATGGGGGAAGCAGGAAGTGTGGGGGGGGGGGGGGGTAGGAGGGCTGTTGTGCCATAAATGATGTCAACAAGTCTGTAAAACCAGACACCGTAAGCAGGTGGCATGTCAAATGAGATAGGAAAAAAAAAAAAATACTAGAGAGATATTGTTTAGGAGGTTGTTCCTATCTTGTATGGTTTGTGAAAAAAAAAAATTAATTCATGGAATCAATGTAAAGGTGTACACATGTAGTTATGTGAGCTTGTATGAATATACATCAGTAGCTGCTATTTTTTATACCTGAATCCAGGTATGAGTAATTTACAGCCATGATCAAAACAGTAAGCAATAAGCTTTATGATAACGAATTTATCACAACTGACCTAAATTTCATATTTATCTTTCTGTTTGTGATCTGTTTGAACAGAGAGAAGAAAATGAGCAGGCTTACAAGACTTGGCTGAAAGAGAAAAGAAGTCAAGGGAAGAAAGAGAAGCTGCTGAAGAGGCGACAACAGCAGGAGCAAATGGAAGGCTATTTCCTCCGTCCACGTGAAGAATGCGAACAGGCATTTAAGGAGTAAGTGGACAGCTCCATTAATCTAACATTTTCAGAGTCAGTAGATAGATGTAATAAGTTATTTATAAATGAGATGTAATAATAAGATGTAATAAGAGTGGCAGGATAGTAACAGTGCCTAGGTATTTTAAACATGGAAAATTAAAACCACAGCTTGCCATGTAACACGTCAAACAAACTGCAAATTGTTGATTCAAATTCCACATGAAATGACTGAGAATCATACAGTCTGTTCAGGAGAAAGTACAAGAGACAGTATAATACTGAAGATAGTCAGCTATCAAATTTTACCTCTTTTTTATTTAAACTTATAGTTTTTGTTTGAAACAAAACAGTAACTGTCTGTAAATGCTCCCATTTAGCCATGCTGCAAATGTTGAGAGTCCAATCTACTCTAACGGTTATACTTTATACAAATAAGTCCAACAGATTTGAAGAATTTTTATGGTTCATCTTCTATCACATTCTGATCTAAAACTATAATTTTTTAAAGCCACAAACATTTCATCACTCATAAGGGGAGATGCAGGCAAGAGAAATCAAAATTAAGTCAAATTTTGGCATCTTATAATTCAGCATTCTTGCTTTCAAGAATAATACTTCAATTGGATCAGTTAGATTTTGAAGTATCCCAAATATAAAACATTACTCTGGTTGTCATTTTTAAAAAAATTAAAATCATGTACAATTTTATAATCTTACAATCACAAAAACTATTACAGGCCAATAATTTACACATATCAGTTTTCATGCTAATATATATAACATTGACTATTTTTTGTTGTTGTTTCATATCCTTAGGACTATGGTTGATTCTTCTGCATCCCAATTATGTTAAAATAAGCCACATTTACAGTTTTTGAGTTTTCATGAGTCCCCCCTTAGCTCCAGGTGTAGCTATTGATACTTACAGTATTATATTATAACTGGTATGGACTGCTATATTCTGTTGCATACGCTAACATACTTGCACTGCTCTTGTCCAGATGGCTGAAGAAGAAGAATGCAGACATCAAAAGGCAGCAAGCCGTGGAGAGACAGAGGAGTCGAATGTATCGTGTCCAAGTCAGAAGATCAAAGAAGACCCAAGCATTGGTGAAGGCATTGAAAGAGTCACAAGCCTTTCGTTATGTGGATTACTATGGGTATAGGTTCTGAAAGTACAATATTGCAAAGCTCGTGTTCCCATCATTTTATCTTCCTGCATGTAAGACTTAGCCCACAGCTCATTTTTACATCTAGTTTGAGATTCTTCCCCTTTAATTTTTTTTTTTTTTTTCCTGTCACCAACTATTTCGTGACATTTAAATTGGATTTTGTAGATATAGATCAGCTTGTGATAACTATTTCTGTTGAACTCCACATTGATAACCACACTAAATTTATTAGTTATATAAGTGCAGAAACAGAAGCTTTGCTTTAAGTTGTTGTTGTTGTAGGAGGCGCTGATAAACATTTTTTTTTTTTAATGAAAAGTGTGAGGAAATAAATCATGTCTTTAAAGTTTCACCTGAGAATGATTTTTTTTTTTTAAATTTAGGAAAATACCCGCAAGAATGACTTAGGATCATGTGAATAATACTGATAATTAATTTCAAGGTTGTGTCTGATTAACATGGCATGTTGCTTGGAGACTCTTTCTTTTTTTTTTTTTTAATATTCTTATTTACATAGAAACATTGTCTCACATCACAGTTTGAAAGATGAAAGTGAAAGCAAGTATTTTTCTTATTATTACTGGTTTGACGTGGCAAAAATGAACTGCTCAGGTTACACTGTCAAATCACTGACTTGGAGTGTGAAAATCTACCCACTAGTAAACACGACAAGACTGCCTAGTGACAGCTGTGATGATTTTTTTTTTTTTAATTGGTAGAAAAATACCTTAGAGGGTTAAATACCCATCATGTGTTATTTTGATATGGAGGACAGCCTTTTTTTTTCTATGACCATGCTAAAATTTTATTTTTATTGTAAACAAAAATATAGATGTAATGCCTTCAATGATCTGACATCACTGATCACATTTTACTATGAAAAGTTGCTTTCTGCTATGGTATAGGCAAGTTAAAATGTATCACGGGATTATTTTGAAATGCTACTAGTGATAGATACAGTATGTATCCTGCCATAACTTATTTTTTCAGTCAGTGCTCTTACAAAGCTAGCAATTGATCTGTTACGGATTTGACATATAGAATAAAAAGCTAAAATATAAAGTAACTATTGTCAGATATTTTGACAACTCTTTATTTTGCTTCAAGCTAGTATGGAGAAAAATAGCAAGCATCCGTCAATTAAATAGGAATAAAATCACCTCTCAATACTTCCTGTATGAAATGTAGGATGCTTACTGTGTCAGACATCCACTTAGTTTGCAGAAGTTTGTGTTTTTTTTTTCATTTTCATAATGGCAGTCAGCTTCGCCTTGCCGGAAACAAGAGGTGTTGAAAAAGCACTGTGAAGAAGAAAAAAAAATCACTGTGCTCTTTGCTTGAAGCTTACACCATGGAAAAGTTTCCAACATTCGCTGTGTAAAGAAAATATTTTCTTTGTATTGTCACAATTTTATTCATTTTTTCATATACTTTTAAATTTATTTTTATATGATTAATATCCTATGAATGACAAGAAATAAAGTGAATTTTTTCTTCTTTACACTTCTTCCTCAACACTGCTTATGTCTGCCAAAGGGAGGTAATTGAGCTGGTCACAATCTCCCATAAACACATTTGATTCCTATTACTGTGAATAAAAATCAAATTTTTAAGTTGTGATCTAGAGACAAAAGATATTTTCAGAGTCTGTGCTCAGATGTTGTACTTGCATATAGACAGAGAGAATGCAGTTCTTGAAACATTCAACATGCCAAGGTGAGGTTTTTAATTTGTACATGTTGGCAGGAACATAGTCACTTCAGTTTTGAATGAGAAAAATATGGCTCTGGTAATAGTGAAGCAGTGAGCTTTATTAAATTGGCATAGATTTTTTTTTTCAAGAATTTTTTTTTTTTAATTAAATCCACAAATCCTGGTAAATATAAGGAAAGGTACACATCTGCCTCAGCTTTACAAATGAATTTATTATTTGCAAAACACCATGACTTATATTACATTTGCTGACAAAATTTCAGAATTGTTTCTATTTAATTTTGTTTTCCTCATTCATCAATATCGTTGTTTATTGCGATTTCATGGGTATTTTCTGAAATTGAATGGTTCTGTCTGCAACAGATTAAGTTAGATTCAGTAGTATTTCTGTAGAAATGACTTTATCCTCATGGCTGCAGCTTGAACACTATTGACATTTAAGAACAATCCACAAGGAATGTGACTTTTCGTACTAAGAACTGATTTATAAAATTTTGTCAGCAGTGTCAGATATGTGCTCAGCTCTGCTGAGAATAATCAGAGAATAAAATGTGTGAAAGAAAAAAAAGAAAAGGTAGCCAAAGTATGTATATCCTTTCCTGTTGTACTTTGACATCAGATTTCAGATTTAGAACTGAGGAATTTTGAACGAGATGTTTTTTTCACTGGGTACCCTTTGCTTAAAAAACGGGTTTTATTGCATTTTATTGTCCCAACTCAGTCAAATGTGTGATGCATGTACAGTCTAATATTTTTTGATGATTTATGCTTTTCCATTAATTCGGTTGTTATATAAATGTTTGTTTTTTTGATAAACTGCACATGTACAATCATGATTTGATATTAAGTATTACATTCTTTTCATTCAACCTTTTTGTATTGCACATTATATTTGAAATATCCAGTTTTTATGTTTTTTTGTTTGTTTTAGGAGAATGTGGGATGGAAAAAGTAGGTAATGAATGGAGCCAAATATTTTTTTTATTCATGTGAGAGAATATGACAATGTATGGTAATCATGGAGATAGACTACATAATATATATATCCTCTATATTATATGATATCATTGAGAGCAGCTGAACATTCGAGGATTCACATATATGGCTGAAATCCTTGTTTAATAAATGGGCTCAATATTCTATGTAGTATATTAATTAAACTACAAAATGAAATATTTTGCATTGTAGGGTTTAGTTGTGATTAAAATGAGAAATCAAAAATGAAAATAAAAGTTCTGGAAGAGATACTTAGGATGAAATGGTGGAAAACTCCATCAGTTTAAAGAGACTTTTCAAAGAAATGACTCTACTGTCTTTTATTCATTTGTGTAGACTAAATATCTTCTAGCTCTGTGCTCCAGATTAAAGTTCTCAGTGACTACAAATAATAACAGATGTTTACATAATTAATAATGCTAAAAACTAATGCATCTTGATAAGCAAAATGATTTTAAGCAAGGCCAGACACCAATCTTATATACATCATTGTCACAGCTTCACAAAAAAGAAACAAAAAAACAAAAACAAAATGCAATATTTAGATCTAATGTATATCAGTCCTGTCCTATGTTTCCTTCTGTTGTAATTTATCTCAAGAGCTCACATAATTATTTTACTATACATGTATAACTATTTTTACTCACATTAAAAGGTTGAGTAGCTTTCCATATTTAAGAAACAAATGTTTATAATCATATTATTTCATTTTGCATAGCAGTAGTTGTAGTCACCCCAGCCAGATTGGCTACAGATGTGGTTTTCTGATTGTCAGTAGTTTTCTGTTCCTTGTCTCTGATGTGAAGCAGAACTATCCCTGGCTGATGAAGATGAAAAAAGCAGTCATTGTCATAGTAACAAGTTGATGTCACTACTGCAAGCAGTCACTTGTCAAATGCTTGTCAGTTCTGTGTCAAGCACCTTTCATCTGCTGGAGTTGCCTGCTTAGTTCTCTTTGTATGCTCCCATATACATGTATTATTTACTTTTGTAGCAATGTCACTCATATAAATATACATTTTCTCACTGTTTTATCCTAAAATTATCATTTTCACACTTGCTGTATGTACTAGATTTATTTTTTGCTCTACAAGAGTATATATAAATAATTCTCTACTGTTGAACTCTCTAGAACTCAATATAATGTCTTACTTCTGGTGTTGTTTTCCTGAAAGAAACAGAAACAGTCATTTATCATAATTCAGTTTTATTCATTAAAGTACCATGTCATGCAAGGTCAGTGTTGATGTATTTTTGTGAATGCATGAGAATTGCAGACAAAATTTGCAGAGATCATTGTCTTTGATCAGATTGAAGATAAAATCCCTTTGTCACAATCTGTGATTCATACATCATATTTGTTTTGCAAATTGTACATCATATTTCTTTTGCACAGAAATTTTAATGCTTATTTCATGGCATCAACAAAGAACAAAATAAACATCTGAGATCAAGAAGTGGAAAGAGAGCAAATGTTTTTATTAAGGTTTTAGAGGTTCGTGTGGAACACAGTTTCTTTTGATTAAGTTGTAAATGCAGCACTTTCATTTATACAAAATTTTAATTTCTCCTCTTAAAATACACTTTTTGTTAGAGAGATGTATCACCAACTGCCTCTGACATTGCTACGCAAGCGGGGATGTTTGGAGACTAGCATTGTGTGGCAGCCTTTACTGAATTTCTCATTTTCTCACCTTATCATTCAATGCACTTTTATACAAGTAAATTTGAATTGATATCCAATCCCTGCATTACCCACGACATTAAATACACTATAGCCATGTTAGTTGTCGTTAGTTGTTGGTCTGTCACATGACATAAATCAGATAATGTTTCAGTGAGCATATGTCACATGAAGACTCCAGTGGAAAAAACCAGATAAGTCACATTTCTGCCAAGAATGAGTTATTGCCCTGAAGTCACATTTCTGTCAAGAATGAGTTATTGCCCTGATACTATAAAGCATATCGCCAACACTTGTTAACCAAAACAATAATTTGGAAAAACCAGAAAAGTTCCGCTAAGAAGAGAGTTTTTAAAGGAGTATACAGTGAAAAAGTGCAGACTTCTAAACTTTGATTTCTGTTTTTGTCCCTTTGTAGAAAATGTGACTAATCTGGTTTTTCCACTGGAATCTTTATATGTTATTTATTAGGCCCCTAGTGTTTTTTTTTTTTTTGACTGGCACAGGAATTGAAAATGTTGATCTTCTTGTGTAAATAAAGATGAACTGGATAGATAAAGAGTTTATATGTGTCTTCTTTGAAGAAAAGATATGAGATAGGACACAATGAAATTAGGCGCTCGTCAAACTGAGGCAATCGGAGAAATCATGTTTTTTTCAACAGGGAGCAAAATTTTAAGATATTTCTTTTTTTCTTCACAGAACCCTTCTATATCAATCTAAAAATGCATGTCAGAGTCACATTTGCTGAAATGCAGTGAGTAAAAGCCCCAAAAATATAATTTAGCAGCATGGACTGACAATTTACCAAAGTGATCAGCCATTTTCCCACTATAGCAGCTGCAGGAACAGGTCACCCCCCTTTGTCTTTAATTTGCCAATATCTCAACTTCTACCTAAGGTAGAACAAAAAATTTTTCACACACAGAAAGGGAAATGAATGATCTTCACAGTGATACTAGAATTTGACGAGAGCCTGATTTCATCGTGTCGCACCTCATATATTGTTAGTGGAAGTCCTGTTTTTAGTGAAAGCTGGAAATACTGAATTGTCTTAAGTTTTTGTTTTTTTATTATTCAGAATATGTCACTTTTATGATGCTTTCTGTGCTTAAAACTTCATTCACATGGACCCAAAAAATTGTTTGTTACATTTTGTCTTTGTTTTTTACATATGGTTGTTTTCTTGTCTTTTCTTTTTTCAAATTTGACATGTTTAAGGAAAACCTTAGCATTGATAGGAAGTTTGTTATAATGAGGAAATTAAATATAAATATTGTGGATTGAGTGAGTTGTTATCACCTGCATAAATTTGAGAATATTATGACATTTTACATGGATAACAGAAAACTGCCATAAGGTGGTATAATGTAAGTTCTTTATGTAAAAATCATCAGTTATTTGTTAATTTTGTTAAAGAAACACTTCATTTTGCTTGAAGAACACTGTTTTCAATATTTTGTTCTCATCTTGAAAGTGAGTATTAATATGTGAAGCATCTTTTTTTTAGCTTTTTTCACCCTATGCCATTGTAGAATGAATGTGTGACAAAGGAAAGCATAACATTTACTCACCATTATGACATGCCATTATCATTTTCACTTTTAGCAGTATGTTTACTTGTTTGCCATTTATAGTTTTTTTTTAATCACATATATAAAAATTATTTGTTATGCATTGCACTGTCCATTAACATAATGACTTCTTTGGTTTGAATTGAAATAAGCGAGCAAGAGAATGCCATCTTGAGATGTAATTTGAATAAAGTGAGGAAAATATTTTAGTATTTTGTATATATAACATACTGTGATAAAATAATTTCATTCATACCGGAAAATAATCATAGAAATAAATTGTTTAATTTACAAAGTGGAATTATCATTGTTACTGTCTTGATAGTCTCAGAGGGATGGCACATGTAAGTGTGAATCACAGGAGCAAGCATTACAGACAAGAGACACTTATAAAAGGTAGTATTGCACGTATTGTTCATTCTTTTGGAAAACCAAACTTTAACAAGTCTTTTTTCTTCAAAATGGTGTATGTGCCAGTAAAATCAGCAAAAGGAGAAGCATATTTTTTAAAATACATAATTTGAAGCTTCAGAACTATTATATAATTTCTCATTTCACGAGCAGAATTGCATTAGAGATTTAGATTGTTGTGGAACAGTTTTAAGATAGTTTTTAAGAGTAACAATTTAAACAACCAACCATCCAATCAACCAACCAATCAATTACCAATCAACCAACTAACTAATCAGTGAACAAATAAATCAATCAAACCATCTTCCACAACCAAGAAAAGCAATTGGCAATACAGAGAAAAACATTGTATTTATTCATTTTTTTTTTCTGTCTTTCATAACACACGAAAAAAATAAATGAAATAGGTAAATCATAATGTCAAAACTGTACATAAAATTTTCTGAGCTGTTGTTGAAACATATCTTACATCATTAATTGTGCAAGTGTCTACAAACTAAACTGTAAACCTTACATGAAAGAGTTGAATTATAACTTAACAGTCATAAGACAGGACAGTTTAATTATGACTTAACAGTCACAGGACAGGAGCCCATTCAGTGAAAGTTGAGGATAAAGTGCCCTTAGGTCTCATTATGATGTGATGGCCTTGCAACAAGAGTGACATGACTGTAAAACTTCAGGTGATGTCAGGTGACTTTCATCTCATGTAATGCTTCAGGTCACTGATGTTACACTGTCCTGAATTTATTTAAGAAAAAAAAAGGAGAGGAAGAGGGAAAAAAAAAGGAAATATAGTCAATATAATATTGTACACGAAAACCTCCCCCGGCATGAACATGCCACTTTAATCACCATAGCAGATGACCATAATAATAAATAATATTCTCATATCCCTGGAATTTATGGACTTTTAATTGTCTAGAAATTCATGTAAACAGTGACTTGAGATTGCAAAATTGCATTTAAAATCAGACTAGATTGATCTAATTCAAGACTAACTACAAATGAAATTTTGAGGTTGGTAAATTTTTAGTATGGTTGATGAAAACTTACATTGCTAAGATAACACTGTTAAGAAATATGAGATGGAGAACACATTTTTATTAATTTATGAACTCAAATGATGGAAAATAAAAGACAAATTATATCAGTGGATATAAATGAAATTAATGTGCATTTGAGTAAGATGACAGGAAACAAAATTCTCTGTAAATTTGTTCTAAATGTATAACTTGATATAATGGATACTTAGTAATTGTCAAGCTACAGATTAAACGCTTACAAAATACAAATGAAGATCATGAAATCAATCTCCAAGAAACACCTATGAGAAAAGAATTAAACTGATTTTGCTTCTACTGTTATAAGGTTTCAGGTCTTTAAACTAGCCTCGAACTAGTTCAACAACATTGTGCAAACATATCACTTTCTTTTAGTTTTTATAACATAACCTTATAAGAGATAGATAACATCCTTACTTTCTTTCCCACTGCTGCATAATTCAGAGAGTACAAACCATTCTTGCAGGCTTCACATAACAGCCACTATTCCATAATAAACTGAAATTGTCACTGCTAATAATACTGCATAAATTGGGTAGAAAAATCTGTGAGATTAGAAAGGAAACATTGTAAGAAAATGTTCTGTGAAAATAAATGTCTGTGTTTTCAAAGTTTTGTCAAATGGAAGTAACCATTAGTATCAGATCAAGCCTAAATATCTCCATATTATACATATAGCTATCCACATCCAACTGACTATTTCATCTTGTGAGCATGTGAATCACAACAATATAATTTAAGCTTTTCTCAAATTCTTTATCTGTTAGACTTATTCTTCTTAAGGGGATCTACCACCTTAAAATCTAAATTCCAGAAAATAAACCCAATGCACAGTTTTTTGACTCAATAATATTA
>JBCAUA010111346.1:0-10015 GCA_038406235.1 Peronia verruculata
AGATAGATAGATAGATAGATAGATAGATAGATAGATAGATAGATAGATAGATAGATAGAGAGAGAGAGAGAGACAGAGAGACAGAGAGAGAGAGAGAGAGAGAGAGTGAACAGATCTTTGTGTCATCAAAGGCTTCCTTTCAATTACAGTAAGTGTGAGTTCCACAGTCTCCATTAAACACCATCTGGGGAGACGTAGCGTCTATTTTTCTCCATGGTGTAGCCTGCAGAAAACAAAACTAATACTGTAACGCTACTATATCATCTTTATCTTTGAAACCACTTTGAAAATATGCAACAATAGCGACTATCTTATCACACAATGCATGACGGTATTACATTCGTTGAAAACAATAGTGAAGTGATAGTGGATTCACCTTTAGGAAGACACGTGACATAGTGATAAGACCCGCGTTACTACATGAAACGCTCTAAAGCAGTGGATAATCCAAGCGTGCCTGGTCCTCCTTCCTCTCCGTTGGGCAGTGATTATTTGGCGATAACTACATAAACTCTCGTATCACCTTGGACAATCCACGATTAGACGCATACACGATGTGATTCGCTCTCTGTGGTGTTGATGTTTGTAATTTCGAAGGAAAACTCAAGTCGTCACTCCCCCCCCCCCCCCGGGGGGGGGGCCTCGGGGGTATAAAAGTAGGTTCTTTGCTCGCACCTGCAGCTGGTGAAAGCCCGCCATCGGTGAGGTGTCTCTCATGGAGTGCCATCCTCGACATTCCAGGGGGTGACATCTCTTCACTCTCTCCTTGCTCCTGTCTTCTGTCCCGCTTTCTTTCCTCTCCTCTTCTTGGCGTTTAAACATAACTTGCCGTATTGGGCAATATAGCCATGATAGTGCTGATGTGACGTTTAACCCCATTACAAACAAACAAACGAACGATCAACAAACAAACAAATAAACAGCAAACAAACAGACATACAAACAAACAAGTCATTGAATCTTTTTCCTAAGATTTCTCTACATGTTTCTGGATTGGTTGCTATTATATCGATCGCAATCTTGCCGTCCTAGAACTATCTTCTTACACCTCAGTCGTTAACTGAATTCATTAGCGTTATATAATATTATACAGTTATAGTTGTATCTTTTCTTTGTCACATCAGATCATCCTAACGAGGAACCCGTTCTCGTACTTTAGATGACGATATAGTTACTAGCTGTTCACAGTTTACGCTCCTTTACCGAGGACGTTAATATTAATCTGTATCGTCTCTATCACAAGACATGCTGTCCTTAACAGGTTAGCATTATAACTTTATGGAAATGAGAAGTTCACATTTCACCTCTATGGGAGATCATTGTGATCAGCCCTATTACTTCTCTTTGTCAGACAAACGAGGCGTTAAACGAACAATGTAAAAAGGAAAAAAAAAAATTACTTTTACCGCCCTTAGCTTCAAACATACCATATGGAAAATCCCCAAATAATCATGGTACAAAGAGAATGTTACTGTTGTGATTTTGTCAAATATTTGGGTGATACGTCTTTCAAATGAGAGTTTTTATTTCTTTTGAGCAGCATTTTGTCCGTGTATACGAAATGAAGAGAGAATTCTCTTGCCAAAGCGCTTCACTGCTGGATTATAAAACATAAATGACATTAAAATTAAATGATTTTGTGTTCATCTTTACACTTACTGTTCAGCATCTCGTTTGTTTGACAAACGGAAATAGCAGGAGGGATGACAACAATCTTTCATTGCTATGAGTTTGTTTTGTTTTCCAACAGCCACTTAGAAATGGTGTTTTACCTAACCGGAAACTGTGCCGTCCTTGACGGTTACTTTGAGCTAGCTTGTTTGTTTTCTCTTTCAATGTTGAAATGTTCATTTGATTTTCATTTGATTTGATTTATCTAAAAACTATTTCATTTCATTTATTTTAAGGGCAAAAGAAAGTTAGGTGAGGCGAATGTTGTAAGTAGATGTTAAATGGAAAGAGCACATGGCGAAGTATGGCATGAAATAAATACGAAAGTTTTCCTCTATGTTACATGTTTTATTTTGCTCCGTGTTATGTTGAGTCTGTTTTAGTCGGCTTTATAATGAAGGGCTAACTTAAATTCTAATGTTTTCTGCAAATAAGAATATAGTATCTGCCTGTTTCGACTGAGCTAAGAACATGAATCACAAGAAGGCGTGTGATGTTTTGGGCAGATGTTAACCTTGTTTAAACAGGAAACTCGCACTTTTCGAAATGTTCCTGTATTGTTCGCTCTCAGTCGGGGGACGCAGTGGCTCAATGGGTATGGCGTCTGTTCATGGAGAAAACAGGCCGAGATCGTCTCGCAGGTTCTGCATTGGGGGATGACAGGACACGAAGATCGAAAACCCGCATTTTTTTCAGTGACTTAACTGTCCCCTGGCTTCCTGTGGGTGGGGAAGCCCGACGTCTAGCCTTCTTGGATGAGGGCGAATAAATTTCGGAGGTCCCGTGTGTACATTACGCACGTTAAAGAACCCTTGGCAGCTCAAAATCGATGGAAGAGTAGGCTGAGTGCCGCTATCCGGGCAAAATGTCTAAATTCCAAATTTCTACCCATAAAAATTTCTTCGCAAAGAAAAAAGAAGCCGAGTTAATCCTACTTTCTTAGGATTGAAAGGCTTAAGAAAAAGGAAAAACAAAAAACAAAACCAAGAAAAACGCCTTCAGACGTTCCCCTCCTCCCCCTTCTTCTCCCTCTCCTTCTCCTCCTTTCTCTCCCCGTCCACCATACAACCAACACACATTGTGGTGATTTCCTTGTTTTTCCCTGTGCTTTGTGGGCCCATTGTTCTCCACCCTTTCCATTTTGTGAAAACAATGCCAGACAAGCCAGTGACAATAGTTCTACTTCAAGTCATCCAGCATCGGTATTATCTTCAAGGAGGTCATCTAGCATTTTGCTTGTAAGAGGGGCCTTTGTCTGGGATTTACAGTAAATAAATATTTATATTTTCATCGTGTAACTTAGTCTGCTTCTATTTAAAAGAAAAATAATATGTTTATTTTGATTATTATTGGTAAGATTTTGTTTTGTTTTTATTTGTTTATGATTTGTAGAAATAAGATATTTTGTTGGAAATGCTTACATGTTAGATAGCAGGCAGCTGGGCCGAATGTGGTAATTGTAAATACGATAGATCAGCAAATAAGGTAATTCATGAGATTAACCAATGATCTCTCTTATCTTTCCTTTCTCAGGACAGGCAGACATCGAACAGCTGAAGTTGACGATCCAGGAATATTTACACAAGAGACGTGGCTCCTCTAAGCCGGCTCTGGTTGTCTTTGCAGCCCTTGTGTATTGATGATAACGGAAGAGATGAAAAAACAAAAATAACAGCTACAATAATGTAAAGGATTTATCGATCCATCGGAAATTCTCTGCAGGGGACACTGAAGGACAGTGACACTTCTCTCGATCTGCAGCTTTCTCACAGATGTGCCACGGCATGGTATTCGCCGTTCATGTCCCACAGTTCTAGGACCAGATGGACAGCTATTTAAGGCAAGGCGATCAACAGACGCCCAGTCTGGCCTGGGCGCAGCTCTTGCCGGCGTAACTCCAGATGAGGTTTAATGAAATAGAATGTTTCCGCGTCCTTCCCGCCTACTGCGTCTTATAATCTTCCTGTCTCTGCTGGTTTTTGTGACGATCTCCATGTACGTGATGAGTCTAGACGCTGGTACGGGACGCAGCCGTATGGACAATGTTATGAAAGGAAAGATGTCCTCGGTAGAGTTTATAGGCAGTGCTACGGGTCAGGACATTGGTAGCGACCTTTTCCAGGAACAACAAGCCTCCTCTTCGTTTTTTCCACGAAGAATGTCAGCTCAGGAGGAAGAAGAGGAAAGTGCCCATTTCGAAAAACAAGTCCTGCAAAAATTGAGAGGGAATCTCAAACTTTCATATAAAAAGGGGACCGAGTCTGATGCCTTGGCACAGAAGACTGGTGATGTTCTTGCTAATGCTCACGACTTCAAATATATTCATAATCCCTCCAAACTGTGTCAGAGAGACCATGTCACATTTCTAGTCTACATCCATTCCTCCCCAACAAATCTGAAGAAAAGACAGGCAGTACGACAGACCTGGGGACATCCCAAACTGCTCAGGCTCTATAACGCTACACTAATATTTGTCCTGGGACGTATTTCAGATCCGACGGTGCAGAAATTCATCGATATGGAATCGGACCAGTACCAAGATATTCTACAAGAGGATTTTATAGATTCATATAGAAATCTGACCCACAAAGGTGTGGCCGGGTTAAAGTGGGCGAGTATTTATTGCAAGCAGGCGGAATTCATGCTCAAGACCGACGATGATATTCTAGTAGATATAGTGGGACTCATGGAGCAGCTGTACACACGTATTATACCTGAGCGGGCAAGCACAACAAAACTGATCTTGTGTAATGTTTGGACACGAATGAAAGTAATACGGGACACCAAATCCAAATGGTACATATCAAAAGAAGAATTTCCAGAGGAATATTTCCCTCCATATTGCTCGGGCTCGGCGTTTTTGTTGAGTGCGGACTTGGCTCCTGCAATGTACGACATGGCGCTGCGAACCTCTTTTTTCTGGGTGGATGATTACTACATCACCGGGATGCTGGTCAATAAACTGGCAATAAAACATTCGCGATTCAACCAGGTATATTTACTGAACTATAACTTGGCCGAGGAGAAGTTGAGAGACGATTCGAAAGAGCTGTTGGTCTTCCACGTGAAAAAGTTGAGCCTTTTCCTGAAATTGTGGCCGCTTCTTATGCAAAGACACAAAGGTTTGGAGAATTATATACGAAGCATCAGCATTCCTGTCGGGATTTACACCCCTGATAAGCGCAATAATTCCAGTAGTATACGTCTGAACAAGACTCATATACTTTCAGATATTGTGACTCTTAAAAGTGGTAAAACTGTGGTAGGAGGAAACGACAGACGGAATGTGAGTAGGTCTGGTTGACGGGCAGTGAGAAGAACACTACACTGGGTATCTAGAACTAGAAACTTGGTGATTGTCACATATCAGACTTCTGTGCGTGTTTTAGATCTAGTGTGTCTGAATTTAACCGTCATGTGTGGCAAATCTATGTAGGTACAAATTAATTAGGTATATGAGTTTTTTTCCTTTTTTTTTCTGTTCTTCTTTTTTGATCATCCAAACTTCATATAATTATACATGTATTTCAGAATTATTTACAACCATAAATTCTTATATTGTATATTCGATATTATGGCTTTATATCTACCTTGATTCCAAGCACTTTCATACTTTTTTTGTACATCATTTTATTTGAGAATTAACAGTCTGTGCTATAGAGGACAGGTTAGATTACTGACTCATTACTCAGTCCATGGTCGGCCGCTTTAATGCTGCTGTGATGTCATTTTGATCAGCGAAACTGACAACATCCAATCTCTGGAATTTTAGAAGTTTACACGTCTATATCTTCCCAATTTCTGGGACACATTTCAAGAAGAGATGACAGAGAATGATTTTGACAGAAAAAAAAATGCTAGAGAAACGAGGCAGTTGTAGACCAAGATCGAATTCACGAGAGGCCTGAATTACTGGTGGATATGAGATAAACTGAAAAACACGAAGTTTTTTAAGAACACGAAACAAAAAGAGAAATGGAAGGGGGATATGGTCACTGATGTCTATCACAGACTTAGCACGCAGGGAAGAGGAAACGGCCGAGGAAAGTATCATTTCGGTTTTGGGGTTGATTTGCACTGAAATGTGTGGGGTTGAAGTTCGAAATGGAAGCATTTTATCAGGCAGATTATGTTGAATCTGCTTGAATGGAGGAGTTTACAAACGATTCTTGTGAATCAGCATTATTAATCAATGCGATAGGACGTTTGAAAAAGCTGAAAATAAAAGAAGAAAAGAAATTCAGTAAAAATGTCTCACTTGGTACTGACTTCAACAATTCATTCTCATAGTTCATTTATAAACTTTAGTTAAGATGCGTCACTCTGAAATCAGGCTCTCGTCAAACTGAGGCGACCGGAGAATTCACCTGTTTTTCACCAGTGAATGAATTTTTAATGCAGTTTCTCTCTCTTCACAAAACCCTTCTATTTCATTCGAAAATGCATTTTAGAGTTAAATTTGTTGACATAGATTGAGTAAAAGCCCAAAAATTGTAATTTAGTGGCAACGCCTAATTGGATTAATAAGGATTAACAAGAGCGATCGGCCATTTTCTCAATGATTTAATCTGAGCAGCAGGTCACCCTCATTGTCTTTAATGTGCTAATATCTCAGCTTCTACTTAAGGTAAAAATAAATCCCTTTTCCTACACAGAAAGGGAAATGAACAATCTCCACAGTGATATCAATAGCTCCGTATGTTCACAATTTGACGACAGCCTGATTTCATCTTGTCGCACCTCATATGTCTAATCCTAATGTTTGTTGTCGTTGCATATAGTCATCGATTTAGTCCTACAATTTAACGGAGTTTCCCTGAGGAAAAAATAAAATCGTGACAGGTAACATTTTCTCCAGTATAGTTCCCAAACTGTAAAATCACTCACTTCTTTGTTACACAAATCAAAAAACGAAATGAAACAAAACAATGTAATTTTATCGGTTTTTTTTTTTTTTGACACTGGTGCATCTGATTTTTAATCTTGTGTAACTGGAGACTACCTTAATCAGATGCCAGTGAATTGGTTATCAAGAACGGATTAAAAAAAGGGCAAATAACCGTTGTTCATTGCATAATTTCACAAAGCGACCCGTGATTTCAAATGTAATTTCAAACGTTTCCAACCCGTTGCACTGTTGCAAGAATATTATATTTTTCTTTTCATTGGGGTTTCTGGATGCAAAAGGAAGATCATATTATTAAATCTGCCCAGAGGAAATAAAAATTTTGTCGATTACACTCATAACTTCATGTATAATTTAACTCGGCTGTTGCAGCATGGATATGTGGAAGAAGAAAAAAAAAGGTGACCGAGGAAATCCTATTAAATTAACTGAGAAAAAAATGCAGGAAGATGGAAAGATGAATGAAGAAAAGAGGAAGAGGGAAAAGGCAGAGAAGAAAAAAGAAAGAAAGAAAGAAAGAAAAAAGAAAGAAAGAAAGAAAGAAAGAAAGAAAGAAAGAGAAAGAGCGAGAGTGCGTATGAGAAACACACACACACACACACGTATAGAGAGAGAGAGAAAGAGAGAGAGAGAGAGAGAGAGAGAAAAAAAAGAGAAAGAGCGTGATTTGAAGCTATTCCATTCCCAAGATCGGCCTAACCCGAGAGGTAAAAACAAAGGTGTTAGAGAGACTGAGACTGAAAGGGAGGGAATGGATTAATCAACATTTTAAAAAATTCATTCAAGGCAACGAAAGCTGAGGGAAAAGACCAGGAAAAAGAAATAACAGTAACACCAAATGAAAACTTAATTATCAGAAAAACCTAACCACAAGCAGCTCGCCCTGGTCTCGTTTCCAGAGCCAAAACACAATAGCACATAATTATCAGAAAATTTAAGCACAAAAACTTCCTCTGGGCTAGAGAGTCAATGCCAAGCGTGTAATAATGTAAAACATGGAAGTCTGTCGTTTTTTTTTTTTCTTGCTTTTTCATCATAAAACAGAAAAAAAAAGCAGAACAAAATCAGATCTAAGAGGAGTCACTTAGGTCATAAAATCATTAATTGAGAGCCTTAAGTGAAAACTAAAGTCCTGAATTTGCGAAAACTAAACAAGCATAATGTCAGTATTCAGCATCAAGTTTCACAGGAAAGTGTCTTTACTCCACACATTAACAACAATTTAAGCTTTCCCCAAAAGACACTTTGTCTTATATGCCCACTCTGAGACAGTAAAGAGAAGGTCGAAATTTTCAACTGCAATCTTCTTAAGGATCGAAATAAGGAAATAATTATATAAATCATCATTCTAGGAATTTTGATTAATTCGATTTTAGAGAGTGGTCGCCATTTTGAAACTCACGTCCGATAAGTGCAATGGTGATGGTGGGACTGGATTCATCGCCTCTACTGTTACACTATTATCAGTAGCATGGTATTTCTAATGTTCATATTTGATTGAGAAATGTGCTATCACGATGTTATTGCTATCAAAATGATTCACTGGTGTGGAGGTCCTCTAGACTGTGATAACAAGGGTTCTTGTAACATTCTGCTTACATTTACATTCCCTGTCGTAGTAATTTATTGCTTGTAATCTGCATAGGCGTATTTCATGTACTATATTTGCATTAAAATTTGTTCTTGGTTTGTTTTATTTTTCCACGTTAATGGGAGATCGTTTCGCAGATTATCTGCCCCTTCCAAAAGAGGGACACTCGTGTAAAGGGAGATCATTTTGACCAACCTTATTACTTCCCTATGTTGAACAAACAGTATAAAGAGGAAAAATCCTTTTATTTCATACCATTTGAAAGACTGGTCACCAAGACATTTGATAAAATTATAGCTATAAGAAGAAAACGCTCTCTTCACGTCATATATTTTTTAAAAATTTTGCACGGTGTATGTTTCAAGAAAAGGACGCAGAGATGATATTTTTCCTCTTTACACTGCTTGTTCAGTCCCTCTTTTGTCTGGTAAAGGGAAGTAATAGGATTGAACACAATGATCTCCCGTTGTTTGAGTCTGTCACAATGTTGAATTTGCATATGTGGTGTTTGTCAAACTAGAGAAATAAAATCTTGGCAGGCAGATGGAAATGTCAGAATGAAATGTTGCAAATAGATGGCTGTGTTTATCGTCCAGACCAAATGTATTATTTTGTAAGTTACATACAATAGTGATCTGAACTCGCGTGAGATAGATCCGTTCTATATTTCATATTTTACTTTGTGGAGTTAGTTGTTAATGATAAGTTATAATATAATTTTACTTTGTGGAGTCAGTTGTTAATGAAAGTTTATAATATAATAGGCTAATTGTTCTCGTTTGTCAGTGTCAAAAGTTCCTATGTCGTTTTTGTCTCTATTTCCTTTTTATTTGACATAAAAATGTATTAAATAAAGCTATTCACAAGTTACTTAAAACAAATGAGCTGATATCAACATTGGTAGAATATGATGCAATATGCATACTCAAAAATATGACATGCACAGCTGGTAACCAGAAACATCGAATTCAATATCAAATTCTGTCTATGTTGGAGATAGAAGATACACTTTGAAGAAAAACAAATATTGGAAGGTTTATTTAAGGGTATAAAGAGAAGTTTACCAGTTGTTGGATTAGTAAAATATTATACTTAGGGAGATTTGTCTAAATCCGTTACTGCTGAGAAATGTGAATGAAAAATGTTAGGATCGAAATGGATCGTGTTACAATTGCAGTTAAATATCTTTGAGTATTATAATTACAATAACATATCAATGAGAAAGTTTATTTTTTCATGGTTACAATCACAAAAATGTTGGAAAAGGAGCTGTATCTAGATCTCGACAGCTGTATCTAGATCTCGACAGCTGTATCTAGATCTCGACAGCGTTAACACTAAAATCATTTAAAAAAGTCTCTGAGGAAGAGGTGCTAAGTCATTGCGATTGTTATGATTTTGATGAAACGTCACTAAGGACAGTTTGTTTTTTTTCCCACTGATTTTGTTGTAAGAAAATGACTATGAGAAATGTTTGTCTTTGCTCCTGCAGCAAAATTTCTGTGAGAGAAGTTTAAGGGAAGCGATTGTCACCTCTGTGCTAAAATCTCCGACGTTCATTTACAATGAAATGTCGCTGATAAAAGTTTGCCGATATGTTGTCAGACAACCGTTGCAGGAAATATTTCCTAGGGATTTCTTTCTTTCTTTCTTTTTTTCTTTCTTTCTTTCTTTCCTTCTTTCTTTCTTTCTTTCTTTCCTTTCTCTTTCTTTCTTTCTTTCTTTCCTTTTTTTTTTTTTTAGATCGGGCAATAAATTATTGTCTCAGACTTGACAGAATATCGCTTGGGAAGAAGAGTGCCGAGTAACAGATACAGGGAAATCTTTCTGAGAAATTTTTGTGAATA